>JAPYYQ010000904.1:0-84108 GCA_030522585.1 Anagyrus pseudococci
TTTCCTAATTTTGTTACAAAAGATACAAAAATTGTATTTCAGATAAATATTATTGTTGAGAAAGCACACTGCTAAAGTAGTTAGCAGCGGTTTTTCTTTATTGTATCCACTTTCATCGCGTGCACTCGCGGATTTGTTCGATTGAGAAACGAATACAATTGGGAAAAAATAAAGGACGAAATCGAAGAACGTCGGCTGAAGGCGCATGAGGAAATTCGAGATGATTCGATAAATTAACTATTCTTATAAGAATACGTGCGCGCGTCGGTTTTATCGAGAATAAAATACGTTATTCGCGATAAAATAAACAAAACGCGTGACGAGGCTATCCGAATTTTCGTACAGCCGCAGCAACGTGTAACAGCATCGCGCAATTGCGTATTGGCATAGTAGAAGGTAAGAAAAATATTTACCCCAGGCTGTGTAGGCAGAGGGGGGCAATTAGACGGAAATAGGGCGGAAGCTTACAGCGTAGAGATTTAGGCCTATTTATTCTAAAGCGCATAAGAAGCGCGTACGTGTATAAAAGGGGGGGGGAGGGAGAGGGTATGGAGTTAAACGCGCACGCCTGCCTCGCGAATATCTGCCCTTGGGCTCATTTCGCGTAGCATGCTACTAATTCTGACGTGATAAGTGGTTAAGCGGGAGAGAGAGGGTGAGTGAGAGAGAGAGATAGGGAGCGTGTGCGCAGCGTTTTCGCGGGAGGGAACACGTGAGCGCGCGTGGCTTCGAGGCAATTGGCTTTCCCCTCTACGCTCGGGCGTAAACTGCGTTTCCGGATCGCGAACGATAATTAGAATATAAATCTGATCTGATGCGTTTCTCTCTCGCTCTTTACGTGCTGTGTACGTCTATTGTGGAGGAGGCCAAATGTTCGGGGGGGTTTGTGTATACGCTCATACCGCTGGAACACGCGAGTTTCACTGTTGATTACGTTTTTATTTATATTTTTCCGTCCCTTTTTTGCTCTATTACTTTGCTTTTTGCACTTTTTCTCAAAAAAAAGAAAGTGCGCCTCCGAAAGTTGAAAGGTACATCTAATGAAAGGAAGGAGGTGGCGGGGACAAATTGAATCAAAAAGAGGGCATTGCTCGCCGCCGCGTATTAATCGTAGGTTGCACGGATAGAAAGCGTTCATGTGGGTAGGGGAAGGGGGAATATGGGGCCCCTCGGATGAATATGCTCGACCTTTGCCGCTTTGACTCTGATGTGGTCTGCGGCCTGAGCTTAATATCCCCTTGGCTTTTGGCTTCGTCAAATGAACGCGTACCTCGTCCAATACTTGCCTCTCTCACTTTGCCTCCACCCCCCCCTACACCTCTCTATCCCCTACCTTACAATCTCCTGTTCTCTTTGCGTAACATGCAACCCGCACACGGTTCGAATAAAGGCCAAAGCTCAACCTTAATTGTTTCCAATATTTTTTTATTGTGCACAGAAATTTGAATAAAAATGTTTTTGATAATTTTTTGTTCTTCCTTAAATTCTACAATAACTATTAGTAATTCGTTTAAAAAGACAAATTAATTTCAACTATTGTAATCGTGATTAATTAATCTTGAATTCCCATATTTTTCATACTCACAAATTAGTATAATTCAAAATTTCAATAAATAAGCATTTTTTAAAAATCTCCATATAAATTTATTTTCTCGCCTCTTTTTTTTCTCTACTCCCAAATCGCAATAATTGACTATTTCAATAATTTAGTCACGCAAGCGCGCATTCAAGCTCAAGAGAGAGATTCTTTGATTTCCTGATTTCGGCTCTCGGCTGCGTTATCTTTCCGACAAGTAGAAAACACGAATACCGACAACCTGTCACTGAACATTTTTACGACGCAGAAAAATTAATTTCCATCTCCACATCCAAATAAATTACGCTCTACGTTATTTCACTCTTCTTCGTAGAAATTCAAGTATACGGGGCACAACGCGAATAGTATGAAAACAAAGCCAACATCTTACACGCGCGCCTTATACGAAAACTCTTGGAAAGCAGGAGATCGAAACGTAAGTACACTCGCTAAGACACATCCGCATAGCCAGAGATATCCTCGCGCAGCGAAAGAGAGAAAGTGCGAGATCTCCTAATTGCAAGAGACAGCATCGGATAAAACGCTCCCGACGGAAGCGTCTGGTCCGCGGGAGGTAAAGAGAGCCGAGAGAGAGTCTCTCGCGGAGGCTTTCCAAAGTGCCAGGAGCATCTCGCCCGCCCCAGGCACGGCTTCTTTCACCCCAGCACAACGCCTCTCTCGAGGCGTTTCTTCCTCCGCCGCGACATCAGCCTCTCGGCGGAAACGAGGCTTGGCCTCCCCTGCCACTTTCTTTCTCACCCTCTGCTCCTCGACTTAATTCCGAAAGCAAAATTAAGTACCTCGCCGCGGTAAATACAGTCGCGCTCTTTCCGCTCTCGTTCTAGCGCGCCTACTCCTCGACACCTACTTCAGAGTCCCCAGGCCACTTCTCCTCCTACCAACGCCGCGACTCCGCGCCAGACGCGAGCGTGTTTCTTACCGCGATCGATCGCCGTACACGCCACTCCAACGCTAAACTCTGCGTTTCAGGCAATAACGTCACTCGCCACGACTTGTCTGTCAAAACACTAGGCGAATTAGTATTATGATTAATGTTCGCTGTTTTTTTAAAAAGAAAAAGAGCCTGAATTGGGATTTTTAAAACAATTTAATAAGATTGTTTCATTTTTTAAGTAGTAGAAGTAAGCGGTACGTCAGACAGCCAAATAATGTAAACTTAACCTTAAATAAGTAAAAACAAACTCAACGGTATACCGATGATAAGAGTTTTCCTCTCGGTAGGATGGCTGAAATCCATTTATTCCGGGGCCCCGAGTAAGCGACAGTTTCTGCAGCCAATTTTCACGCGGCTCGCTTCCTATAATGCCACGAGAAAATGAGAAGCCTAGCAAAATAAGCTTCTCATCGGCAGAGAGAGCGCGAAGAAGACGAGTAAAAAAATGAAGGAAAAAAAAGAGAGGGAAAATTAGCAATCTACTGCTCTCGACCCGATGATTCTCTCGCCACCTTGATAAAAGTTCAAGCTCGCCGCCCTTCGTCGATAAAAATTCGAGAGCCGGTTGGCTGTATACGCGTGATTACGGACTCTGGATTTTTTTTTTCTAAAGTTTACGTCGATTCGTCTAATTGATCCTGACCAACAAGTTTCTTATGCCAACCGCAGCTTCGAACGTCAAATCGTATTGCTCATATACAGCCGGATACATCTGTTTATGATTTCCCCTAACTAATCCGGAATGCGATTATCGACGCAGAGAGAGAGAGAGAGAGAGAGAGAGAGAGAGAGAGAGAGCTTGGACTGCCGTATGCTCTTTGTTTTCAACGAACTTTTGTTTCTCTCTGTTTTGATAATTAAGCTGTTGAAGCTATCGCCGAGCGCCGCTCGATAATTGACAGGGCGTACATACAGTAAACACGCTTTGTTTATCGCTCGGCTTGATATTCCAACGTTTCCGTCGATGAAAGTAGCGCAGACAGACCAACAGTTTAACTAAATGTTTACGGCTCGAATGATCAATTAAAAAATCCAAGCTTAAAGCTCGCTCCCCTAGCCTATTCACGGTTTCAATATCTTAAAATGTAAAAATTCCCGTCTACTTTCCCGGGGCATAGAATTAAAGCCCGAGCGATACATCACGCTAATTGTCACGGCCCGCTCCGTCGCGATATAATTCAATAACACCAGCGTGTTGGCAGCGGCAAAATTTTTCCCTCACTCCTTCTCCACCAGTGGCAGTTCCGACCCAAAAAAAAAAATATCAGACGGTATATACGTGGCTGGCAGAAAGCTAGAGAGAAAAGGGAGGGGGGGAGAGGTGAATGTAGGAGGATATAAAGTCTCCTCAGCCTCGGACCCGGGGAATTTATAAAGCTCATTTCGTCCGGGGCGCGGAAAAACATTAGGAAAGTTTTTTGGGACGGGCAAGGGGGGGAATGGGGGCCAAGCGCGCGCGCCTCGGACATCGGAGATATTTCGGAGCAGAGAGAGAAGTTCGCCTTTACCCGTGGCGTATGGGCTGTATATATAGAGGGCCAAGAGCAGCGTCGGCGCGATTATACGTATGTGCCGCGCTGCGCGGCCAGCGGGCAACGGGGATTTATAGCGCGACAACAACGATAATGCCTCATGCAGAGACTCAAGAGCCGTATACGTCGCCCGCTGGACCCCCTTATACCCCCTACTCCTTAGCCGCCTCCGACCATCCACACAATTACGGCCGAGAGAAAGCGCCAGTCGAATTATTCATTGTTAGGAGAGAGAGAGAGAGAGAGAGAGAGAGAGAGATACACGCGCCAGCGACTACTGCGAGAAACTCTCTCTCTCTCTCTCTTTCTCCTATAGCGACGGAATTGCCGTCGCTATGAATCAGGCAAAAGCTAGCTCGCTCGTTCTCCTACTCGTTCTCTTTCGCGACTCTCTCTCTCTCTCTCTCTCTCTCTCTGTTTCTCTTTCTCTCGTCGCAAATATTTATTTAGGCCACGCGTGCAAGAGAGAGAAAGAGAGATCGGCGCCTTATCTCACGTTTCGCGAGCCTCGCCTATACCAGCGTTGCTGATGCAAACGAGCTCGCGCGCGAGCTTCGATCGGGCCCCGACGGTAACCACTAATTTCTCGCCGACGCATCCATTCGCCTCGCTCTCTCTCTCTCTCTCTCTCTCTCTCTCTTCCATGCACGCGCACAAGAGTCTAGCATCTCCCGTAGGCGGCAGCGGCTCATTAATATTTAGACGTATTTTGAAGGCGAGCAGTCGTCTCTTCGCTTCATATATAACGCTCGCCGCGTGACAACGAACGACTACGCCATTTGCATCGGCGTCATCCGTCGCACCTTACCCTCCGGCCTCGACTACTTTATACACGTAATTATTAATCGCACTTGCCGGGAATATGAGAACTTGGACGAGCTCTCACCAGGTCTTCCAAACGGTTAAGGCGAACTTGTTACTGGATTTTAACGCTCTTTGGCTTTGGTTTGTTTATTCGGGCTTTTAAAACGCTCGTCGGTAAACTTATATCGAAATATCAAATGCCTAATGAGATCGGGTGAGGGGGGGGGGCCAAGCGACGTTACTCGAGCAGCAGAAGAAGTAAATGAAACGAAAATTGGGAAATTAAGACGCGTGAATCCGTTCGAGAAAATAGAAAGAGAGGGAGAGTTCAAAGCACCTAATTTCTAGTAATCAAAGTTGTATTCACTTACAGTCTTACGATCAAGTAAACCCTTTTCATCATCGCGCTTCAAGAAAATTACTCGAGAAGTTTATAATTAATTAAACTTAATTGACGCGCACCAGACTCCTTGTGACCCCCTCCTACCTTTCTCACCTCTACCCAACCCTTTCCCCTCACCCCCTGAGTGTTTTAGTGCATTTCCGTGTCATTGATTTCATTATACCTTAATATTGTAATTGATATATCGTTAATTGAAACGATATACGTTTCTTTACGGGCGACTTCATTAATTTTTCACCTTCGCGCCGACTGCGACGTTCCTCAACGGACTCGGCGTTAATTAAATCCTGCCTAAAATTTCTCGCATTAATCAACTGCAGTCGCCGTATAGCCGGCACGATTTTACTAAACGACTCGCGGATTCACTCGAAACGTCCTCGCGTCTATTAATTTTCAATCTTAATTAACAAAAAGAAACCTTAGCTATCCGATAACGACGTATACATCAAGCTGAACCATATCGATCTGCAAAATCTTTACTTTCTCTCCAATTGCTCCTAGCCTATACATTGTTTCAGCGTAAGCTCGTTGGCTGGAAGCGAAAGCAGCAGCAGCCTCCAGCTTCGTTTCTACTTTCCAGACCTTCCAAGACCGAGTAAACGAAGAAGAGAGAGCGAGGGAAAAAAAAGTCGCCGAGCAAGAGAAACGGACGTACAGTAGGAAAGACTGGTGGTAGGAGGTGGCTGGGTTTTCTAGAAAAGCGAGAGCCGACTGCACTTGCCTTTTCCGCGCGAGACTTCTAATCGATTGCCGCGCGCGTTCGCGAAACTTTCGAAAGTTTACATCGAGCCTGCCTCCTGCGCGCGTCTACTGCGCGGGATGGAGAGAGAGAGAGAGAAAGAAGCCGCGATTCCCTGCGAGCTTACGAGCTCGCGAAGGACAGACAGAGCCGTGGTATAAAGCGAGAGAGATAGAGAGGACTGGAAAGCGCGGAGACAGGGAAAACGGGGATAACGCCAGCGACGGAAAGACGAAAGGCGGAGAAAGAGAGAGAAGACGAAGAGTACGGGAGGTGAACGAAAAGAGTAGGGGGGAGGGAGAAAGAGAGAGGCAGTGAAGTCTGTAAATTTTCTTACATTTTATGAGCCATCAGAATTTCATAACCTCGAGCCAGTCCGTGTGGTACTTTGCACAGGAAAAGTTTCTCGGCTCCGCCGTTCTCTCTCTCCCTCCCCCCCTCGTTCCCTTCTCTCTCTCTCTCCCTGGCTTTCTTCTACGTACGAAGCCGCCTTTTGCTTTCTCTTCCATTAACTTCTTTACTCCGTCGCTCTCCTTTTCTTTTCTCTCCGTGCTCTCTTTGGTTTTTAAAGGCATGGAGACGGGGCCGGAGGAGGTAGAGAAAATATCCAAGCGAGATTCCCAAACGATGATAAAAACAAGCCGAGCACCGGGATGAGAGAAAGTGCGGTCTTTTCGCGGATCTCGTAATGAACAATCGACGGCGGAGGTAATGGAGCCGCTGTGTGTTTTTGTTTTATATCGGCGCTTAAGTTTCAAACTGCGAACGTTATTCAAATTAGGGGGGACGGAGAGAGGCTGCGCGTTTCAACGACGAAATTGTGATTTAAAAGCGATTTTTTCTATCCCCCCCCACGATCGAACGAGAGATGAGCTGTTTTCTGTGGCTTAATTAAATTGTCGAGTCGAGATGGTAAGAAGGAATCGAAGAAATAAAAAAGTAGGCTTTTTAATGGCTGACGTGCTGGTTTTTTCCACTTAATATTGATAAATAATCTTCATTTAATACGCGTGTCCAGGATTTCGGTTGGTTGAGCATAAACATTTTAAAAGAAACGAAAGAAGCAGCAGTGCAGTCCCGTAAAACTTTGCCCGGTGGTGCCTCGGGGGGCAGAGTGTCACGATTAAATTAATCTACTTAACAACTTTCCTATAAACTTTCACTCGTTCCGACTGAGAATTAAAAACAGACCGAAACTTGGAAGGCCTAAATTTTTACGCAGCTCTCGGTTGAAAAAAAAAAACAAACGCGGGAAGCCAATAATTTGGTGAACTACCGAGCTAAAGTTGAAACAATACTATCGTTTGCACGGGGTGATACGCAAACTCGCTTTGATTTATCGAGCCTACGGACTTGGCCGACAGGACAGAGAGAGTAAAGACGATGACAAGGACGCAAAGGTAGTAAAAAGTTGTTCTTCCCTTGTTTGAACGAGTTTTTGGCGCTTTTAAGGTGAACGCGCCGCGGCAGGAAGTTCGGCCCGAACAACAAGCGTTTTCAAGTTCATAGAATTGAGACTGGTATTTAGTTTGACAACTGAAAACTGTAGATTCGCTTTTAAAGTTAGGTCAAACAGGGATTTGTTGCCGGAACAAAAGTTGTACCCCCCCTACTCGGCAGGGATACTTCATGGAATGTTTCACATATTTTCTTCAACTTGATGCGCAAGCCTGACGTGTGTGTTGCTTGCAAGCGCTTCGTAAATATTAGCTACTCTAATTTTTATCGCGAAATCGAGGTACAAAAAACTAGCACCTTATGCACTACTGACTTGATCGACAGCTTACTGACTTACGTATGACGGTAGCCTTTGCTAAATTATTCCGTTCTTTTATTTTTTATTTTCGGCAGGCTCACTGTTTTCGAAAGCTCCGCGCGCCCGGAAAATGTTGTTGCTATTGTTTGTCTTTTGTCGAGCTTAAAACTCTCTCGGGGGAAATAACTTTTACCCCGGAAATTGTTGCTTTTGTAAATATTTATCGCGAGGCAGTTTGGAAACTTGAGCTGCAACGTAACTTATTGAATTTTCAAGTCGAGAATTTATTCATAACTTTCCGTTTGTTAGTCTTTATCCCCCTGTGTTATTTACATTGTTTTCTAAATAATTTTCGAAATATTTGATTTCGACTATGAGCGTGAAATGCGAAAGATTTTCCTTAATATTTTCCTGGTTCCGCAGTATATAGTTTACAAACGGCAACTTGCAAAGTTATCGAGTGGGTGTATACATGATTAATTCACTCTTATCGCCTTTACAGCTACTGACTAGCTAGAAAATCATTTCACGAGTTCTGCCGATCAATAATAAATTTACACTCGAGTACAAAAGAAGACTTTATCTCTCTCCACCCATAACCCTAAGCTTCATTAAACACTTTCCATTGTTGAAAGAATCAGCTCGTTTATTAATCCAGTAGCTATAGTAGGAAATACTTCATAAGCTATTCTAGATACATTATTAAAACGTTATGCTCAAACGAATAGCAATAAATTTTGTTAATTTATCAATTAGATTAAACTAAAGTCAATGAAAAAAGGAAAACGATGAAATAAGTTTTATTTCTTGTTATATAAAGCTATTAAATGACACAAAAAAAAGGGGAGAAATTAAACCAATTGGATAAGGCAAAGATTAGCGAGAAGCAGGGTTCGTACAAGCTATTTCTCCTCTCGCCGATCTGGTCGGTGTAATTTAACGCCGGGGACACGCACGAGCCGATAATTGCAGTCATTTCTAACCGTACGCTTTATTAGCCGAGATAATTCTTTTATCGTCCAACTTCCACGTACGATATATTTTTCCCTTTCCCTACGTGACACTCACATTTCTGGAAAGGGGAGGGGGATGTTTGCCGCATAATATACTACGCAATTTTTGCTTAATTTGAAAGTTGAAGTTGTTATAGTTTGTAAAAATTACATCCGCGATAAAAATAATAACGGCAATAGTACTGCTCTGTCTGGCATTGAATTTATTAGCTAAACGTTTATTGTTATGGTATAGTTTTCATAAAGAAAGACTTTTACCTTTCAACTACCGGTTGATTGAACAAGTTGAATCAATAATATTGTACGTGAATAATTGAAAACGAAATAGCTACAGGTCAATAAAATATATAACTTTTCCTTACTATAAAAAAATGAATACTACAGTGATGTAAGCTAGCCTATTGATAACTACAACGTATTGTTGAAGGCTATATTTATTTTGATGAATAGTGTACAAAACGTTATAAACTGTGTTGTATTGCTGGAATTTGTCGTAATATTGACGATTTGGAAAAGAGAGCGTCAATTAGAATACTCGTATTTCAGATTTATTAAAAATTACTCGACATGTCTGACGAAATCCGGACAGTTACTACTTAATACCACTACTACTTAAGTTTACTGCTAAGGCTTCTAATCGGTCTGTTAACGTCGAATATGAATAAACAAACTTTGCGAATCTGCACTTTTAGTCATGTCTGACCATATCTTGACTCTTACCACTTCTTTTAAATAAAAGCGTCCAGTAACACTACTAATATCCATCCCAGCTTTATTATACACTTTACAAAGTCACTATCCTAACAATCAGAAACATCCACACTTAACCGTAGAAAAATAAACAAGTAGCCACACAAACTATCAGCCCTAGTCCTTTCTCCGGTCTAGCTTCGAAACTACGTCTTCTCCGAACGGCCGGACCTCCGAGCTCTGCGGCCTCGCCAAGAAAAGGGCTCTCTCGCACGCGGACTCGCGCTCGATCGCGTGTTACCAGCCTAAGTCGGCAAGTTCGCCCGGCGCTATATTTCATCGTGGCAAATCGGGCGCAATGGGTCAGAAAGGATCGAATCACCGGCGGCCGACACATATCCGCACATATACGCTCCCTCGGAGTCTCCCTTCTTTTATCCAGCATCTCTCTTGCTCTCACTCGCGCGTGTGGAGAGGGAGAGAGCAGGTGTTTAGCCGAGCGTACGGCTCGATTATTCCATTTTCGACGCGAAGGGAGCGAACAGATTCCTACGGCGCGGAGGAATAAAGCGCGGCGGTACTGCTTATACTACGTATACAGCTACTTCGGCTGCGATATGATTTACGGTTCTTCCACTTGGAGAAAAGTTTTCTGCTTTTTTTTTTCTTTCCGAGGTGGCGGAGGGTAGGGGGCATGAGGATGTCGATCGGAGATATAAGGCCTGGGGCCGATTGATTGGCGTGAAGACAAGTAATTCTTAATTGATTGATTTACTTAATGGGATTATTTTACATTATTTTCGGCGAGAGATGAACAATTAGCCGCGTTTAGGTTTCTTGATAGATTAGTTGCGGATGATAAACAAGATTTATCTATTATTGGAAAAAAAACTATACGAAAAACAAGGTTTTATCAATTTTTTCTGCTATTTGTAAGTTTACAGTGGTCTGATTTCTGTTATTGAGATCCAACTGGTGAAAAAATTCGGTTCAACAACACCGCGTCGATCACTCGATAAGCAAAGTATCGAAAAAAGAAGAAGAAGAAGCAATTAAAAACGTACTCACGTTATCGAAAGTATTCAATCATTCAACAATCCGTCCAAAATATTTCCAAAAGAACAATAAACCCCGCCGAGTTGAGTTCGTTCGTCACGAGCACTGGTTAACGTCTGCGTAGCCAATATGGCCGCCGATGTCCTCGATCCTGTGCGAGCCTCGGCGCAGAAAACAGCGCCGCCACTACGTGTACCACCTCTGCGCCGCTCCAAGAACGTCCGATGCCGATTATCACCTCGTTTTCACTATTATATCAGTACATCACCCCGCGATTATCAATTGATATAACGAAACAAACAACAACAAGCAACGGATCTATCCTTCAACGTCGAACAGTTATTGTTTAAGCTCACGCGCACAAGCTTTATCGCACAAGTCCAAGAGGGATAACCGGACGTGCATCGGATGTGCATCCGATCCGACGCCTGGCAAGGGAGCCGATGTTTGATGAGCCCCACAGTCTCCTGCAAAAGGTGTCCAGGACAAGCGAAGGTGATCGGAAAGTAAGGGGGGGGAGGCGGTGAAGGCAGAGGGAGAGAGAGACAGTGGTTGAATGAAAAATCTGTCTCTCTCCCTTTCCCTCTCTCTATCTCTCTCTTTCTCTCTCTCCCTCTTACTCTCGCTCTCTCTCTCTATTGGTCTCGGTGCTTTTTGCCCGAATATTCCAAGGTTCGTCGGTTAGCCCTGGTGTTGAACTCTGCGGTGCGCGGCGCCAAGAGCCGGCCGAGCTGAGAGAGCAAGCCGAGAGAGAGTGCCGGAGCTGGTGGCCGGAGAGAAGAGAGGCCGGGTGTAACAATCAGCGCTCGCGTCGTGGGAATATCTCGCGGGCACTCGTGTCTTGGGCAGCCGCCAGCAGAAGGAGAGCGCGAGCAGCGGGGAAAGAGAGAGAGAAGGATAGGCCAGGAGAGCAAGCGCGGCGAACGAGAGGCTCCTCCGCGAGCAAAAGAGAAGGAGGGGTGGGAGGAAGAGGACGAGTGTGGGAGGAGAGAGAGGGAGTGGGAGGGAAAGGAGGTGCGCGCGACACCTCCTGCGAGGACCTCCCGAGAGTGGCGTACCGAGAGCGGGGGCGGGGGCTCGGCGCCGCCCCCACCCAACCGCCCGATGCTCCGATTGGACGGCCGGCCTGAGGTATCCTCTCTCTCCCGGCTCCTCTGCGCGCTCTCTACTCGCGGGACCTCTTCCACCTACGCGCGCGCCCCGAGACCATTCTCTCTCTCTCCCTCTCCCACTTTTCTCGTGCCCTCTCTCTGTTCTCTTCCAGCTTCTCTCTCGAGCAAGCCTCTCCCTCTTCGCGTTCCTCTCGAGCTGCTGCTTCTCTTGCTCTTCTTTTCCGTGGAAAGTGGGAGAGAGGCCCTCTCTCTCTCTACTGTGGCGGCGGCCCCCCGGCAGCGCTCTTGCTATTTTTCTTGCTTCTCTCTAGGCAACGTCCCTCTTTTCTAGCCTTCGGCCGGGCTCTACGGAACCACCTCTCCCACCACCAGCTCCGTTCAGCTCTCGAGACCAGGAGGTGCGGTCCGGGCTGCGCTCGCTTCTCTCTCTCTTTCTCCTGGAGGCTGTACGCCAGAGGCCGGAGCTGACGCCGCTACCGCCACCGCTGGGAGAGCCTTTCCTCTCTCGCGGCCGTTCCTGCCTCCTTTTCCATCCAACCCCTTTACTTGCCTCTCTCACTCTCTGGGCGACTGCACTTTCCAAGCTGCTCCCAGGCCAGTCGGCTAGGCTCTAACCCGCTCTCTCCTCCTCACCCTTGTAGCCCTTTTCTCCCCCCTGCTCTTTCTCTCTTTACATGTGCATCGAGCGATGTTCTTCCCTGCATGTCTGCAATTACGTAACGAGCTGCTGCCGCGCGCTAGCCGCACGCCTAACCGGGCTGACCTCTCTGCTTTTCGGGTCGTATGTTTTTTTTTTCTCCAGAATTTGCGGTTCGAGGCTTGAAAAACGTCTCGCGAGTAGAGACGGATCGATTTATTCCAGGTCACACCCAGACACGTACATCCACGCGCGCTCGCACACGTATATAAAACTCTTTTAAATAGTCGGAGTTTCGTTGTAGCTATTATGTGGCGTTATCGCGAGCAAACAATGATTGACGAGGACGGCCGGTAGTGCAGCGTCTTGTTCGAGTCAGCTATGGCCGTCAGATAGTTGCTCGAATTTTTCTCTCTCTAGCTACTAAAATCCCTGATTCATAGCCGATGCTTCATAGCTCGGACATGTTCGAAAAGAGAGTACAATAAGGCATCATCGACGAGGCGCGCTTTAACGTCAAAATCGAATTTTTCAGGCACGAACAAGCCAGCCCTTTTCCCTTCACGCCCCACCCCCCTTCTCTCTCCCAGCGGTACACGTGAACTTCAAGAAAGTCTATTACTGCCGATCGAAGCCCCCGTTCGCGTAACAAGGCTAAGACGCGAGAAGGACGGCTCTCCCTCTCTCCTCTGTGTGCAGACTGCAGACGCCTCGAGCTCCGGTTAATTAGAACTACCCCCGGAGCCAAGTCTCTCCGGTGTTTTTACAGACGGACACACAAAAAATGAGGGGGGAAAAAAAGCGGTCGAGGTAAAGGGGGGGGGAGAGGGTAAAAGCTCAACCCCTTTCTTAAAGCCAACCATGAAGGGGAGGTGAGAGATATCGAGCGCATGCCTTAGCGGCGTATTAATTGCCTTTCCACACAGTCCGTCTCTCTCCCTCTCTCTCTCTGCTCCTGGCTCTGCAAGCGCATTCTTCGACAAATTGGATCACGCCATCGCGCGAATCCGAGAGAGAGAGAGAGGGAGGGCCGAGAGAGAGATAGTGTGCACGAGCGATACACACGAGAGCTGATTTCTTCGACCTTCTGAACCGATGGCGTTGTTTCGTTCGGAGGGCTCACCCCTCGTGACTTTGCGCTATTTTCGGTATGCACAGAAGGGAGAAAGAGAGAGAGATTCGGCTGCAAGCTCGGATGGTGCTTTCGATGCAATCGGGCCCCGTGTAAAAGTTTGATGCGAGTATGCTTTAGGTTGCGTCTGGCTTTTCGGGGCTTTTTATGCCGGCAGATTGTTTTCGCGGTTTTGATTTGGATCTCTCTCAGGAAGGGCCGGAAAACTAGTTACGAATAGTTACAACGTCATTTTCGTGGCGTGTAGGCGGTAATTTGTTTCGGAGCTTACATGCTATTTTGAATGAGCCGGAGCTTTCGTTTGAAATTATGGCTGATGTGGAGAATTTTGGAATTTTGCTTTCATCACTATATCATATGCTTTTTGGAAAGAAAAATAAAAAAACGAATGATAATCCGTTGATTTTTCGAACGAGCGGCTTTTTGCCGCCGTACTTTTTGTGCCCGCGCGGTTTTCGGAATAATTAAAACATTTAGCTAGGAGTACTTTGTTTTAACTGAATGATTAAGTTCGCCGGCAATACAATCGCCCGGCAAACTTTTCATTTACATTGTTCTTATCGCGTTATGAAGAAATTAACAAGTTCATAAGTTTGCAAAAGAAGCAACTTTAGAAAAGCCCCGGGAGAAGCGCAACGAAACGTTGAAAAGGCAAGAATAGAAAAATAAAATATCGAATCACCAGCTTACGGTAATAAGCTGCAAAATAAACGAGCGTGTGTTACAGTGGTCGAGTCGATCAATCATTCTTTTTTTCTCTAAAAACACAGAAAAAAGTATGTGTGTGAGAGCGAGAGAAATATCTGACCACCAAACAATTACAAAATTAGCTCCAAGATATATCGCTTCGTTCGTCGTCCTTTAAAATCCGCTCGATAAGCTCTGCTCGAGCCACGCGTCCAAGCAGCTCAGCCAAATTGGAGTTCGCGCATTACCCTTTCCTCACTTTCCCTTACATTTTTTTTCCTAACCTCTCCTCCTCCCCCTTACAATATGAGTCATGGCATCCGATTTACGTCGTTCGGCCGGCTACACGAGCAAAGCGTCAAGCGCCAGTAATTAACTGCACGACGCGGGCGCAACGGCACAGAAGGCAGTATGGCACATACACAGAGGAGAGCGAGGAAGAAAGATTGCGGGAAATTCGTGCACGAAAGTTGCGACTCTCACGGAAGAATCTAATTATCGCGGCTGAAAAAAGGCGGAGCCCGGCAGCGCACATAACCTCGGCCGCCGACAGATTTCACGTCGATGTGTTAATAGAATGAGCGTATGAAGGGCGGGAGAGATGCGAGAGAGGCTCCCGAGACGAGTTCGAGTTATGGGTCGTCGTGAGGGGCAATTTGTCGGATATGTAAGTTTGATGCCACCCCCCTCCCCTCTATGCCAGCGGGCTTTTCCGAATTACGAGCCCTCGTTTGTAAGACGAGAAATGTGTGTGCAGTCGGGCTTGAAACTCTCCCCCTTGCTCCCGCGAGAGAGCTTTGGAGAGATTGAGATTTGGATTTTTCAATGCTGCATTTGTGCCGCCGATCGATAAGGCGATGAGGCTGATGATAGCGCGCGGGGATTGGATAAAAGGTTTTTATCGGCTTGTTATGCGATGGATTGGTTTGGAGTTTTTTTTTTGTTAACGGTAAAAACTGACATACTTTTTTTATATCAATTGAGCTTTTATAAATTTAAAATGTTTAAAAAAATAAAAACTCACATGCTTGAAGTAAAGTATATCCAGTAAATCGAATAACTGTTAATATTCTTGCAACACAAACTCAATCGTTTGCACGGAAAAATAGTTTTCTCTCGCTATTTCTAACTACACCATGAGTTTATTTCACATTAATACTGTTAAATATCCTATTTCACAAAAATCCACAATATCAATTTGGCTTTCTCATCATCGACACGTATACCCAAAATCAAAAATAAACAAATTGTAGGTTATGTCGCCACTCGCAACAAAATTTCACTTCTCAACAATTCAAGTACCAAACTTCAAACAATTCACATGATTATCACAAGAACAACACAAGATCCACTGTCAAAATCACACCAAGAAGAGATCCAGCGAGCTCTCGAAGCCAAGCGCAGTAGGAGCTTCGTCGTCGATCCGACGGCAGCGCTCCGCGTGGCGTCCGTCGGCTGGCGGGCTCACGCGAGGGACACCAAGTCGAGAGCAGCTCCTTGCCTCGGCGTTTTCTTCGAGGCGTCGGGCTCTAGGCCCGTGCCTCCTGTGAGCCTCGCTAGTGGCCAGCCGAGGACGAGGAGAGCGCCGCTACACGCCGGTCTCGAGACCTAGACACTACTGAGCCTCAGCCCCATGGTAAACCTTGTTAACGGCGTAGTCGTCGACAAGCAAGTTTAAACTTCGGCCAACAATCCCCCTACCGAACTACTATGCCGAACTGTCTCGCGGCACTTCTCTTTCTCTCTCTCTCCCACATACACATACGTATACTCCCTAGTTCCCATGCCCGCGACCTTCAACTCTCTCTCTCTCTCTCTTCCTCGACTGACTCTCGCGGCTTCTTGTTTTCTACTTATCTCACTCTCCCCATCCATGTTTGTCTCTCCTCTCTCGCCCCTCCCACTCTTATAACTTCTCGCGATTATGAAGCGTGAGCCGGAGCCCGGCTAATTCTCTGCACCCCTCGCCTCACCCCCTCCTTTCCCGTTTCCTTCCCTTCACGACTCTTGCAGAACTGTTAAAGTAAAAGTGTTAATTCGCCAAGTTTTCTGAACTAGGCGTGAGAGCGCCAGACTCCTCCCTCTCTCTCTTTTCTCGCTACTCTCTCTCTCTCTGGTGGATCTTGCTTGGCGCGGCCGCGCCTAATTGAAAGGAATCGCGCGCGATTGAAATTAAAAAGTCGACGCGCTATGTTTCGAGGTCAGGAACTTCGCGCTCGAGTCAAGTTAGTTGGGACGTTCGAAACTTAGTTCGAAGGAGGAGGGCAGGAGGAAGTGGAGGAGGAGAAAAATGACGAATGTAGGCGGCAAGAGAGAGAGAGAGAGAGGGTAATGGTAAGATCTCATAAATGATTGTTGTTTATGAATGGGGAGATTGTTTTAAGCGAGTTTTCAACTGGCTTGCCTTTTGTTTATGGACAAATTCTGAGGAACGTACGCCTATGAGTTTTCCAAACCAATTTTGTTGTTAAAACCAGAGTATTTGACGAGTTTGTAATTAATAAATTAAAAAAAAATAAAATAGAAATTTTTTATGTTTAATAAATGAAAATGATTCCGTAATTACCCGCTAAATAATTTGGAGCACAAAACGCAAGGCATTGAGCAATAGTCGATTGCGAGACAAAACGGAAGATCGAATGTTAACCTTGGCGAAAGCACATAAATATGAAGTCCCGTGGTCGGTGGCACGAGAAGAAAGAAGTGACTAGTTTGTTCAATGGCACAAGAGAGAGAGAGAGAGAGGAGAACGTGGCAGTGGAAGGAGGGGGGGTGGTAGAAATTCCAAAGTTCCTCGCAACAATAAGAACAAGAACAAAGTTCCCGCGCTAACACCCAGTTTCACTTCTACTGTTCTTTGGCAAGATGCAGGCAGATAAGTTGGTTAGTGCGAAGCCCCTCACCTTGAAATCTTGGTCAAAAATCGAATCACGCCTGAGTTTGCTAAGTTTCAGCGGATCGATCAAATCATAACTTTAGCCGAGGGCATTATTGCCAGTCGCATTGTGACGCGAGCGCGCCATTCAGTACGACGACCGCCTTTGATAATTGCGTGTAAACAGTAAGGCTAATACGCCGACGATTTCTCTTGTTGTTGTTTTTACTGAACGTTACAGTTTTGTTTCTATTATTTTTTTTTTTAAAGTCTATCATTATTTGTTTCAAAGTCGTTAAGTTGTGAATGGAATCGGAATTATTACGCTACAAAGCTCGATGATCAGAGTTCAAAGAACTAAAATTCGTTTGAAATTCAACTTGCACGCTTTAGGCTTCGCACTTGCATAAAATTTTATAAGTTTCATAAAAGCAAATGACGGATAATCCAAGAAACCCCACTTAACTTACTCCCCCACCATATCCTTTCCCATCAACAAACAAAATACCCCCCGTACTCGATATTCATTCAATTTCAAATAGAAAAAAAAGTCCAATTCCACGATTACACAGCAAAACACTCGAGTTTTCCTGCTCCTGCGGAATTCCTCATCGCGAACCCTTTGCTGTCCCGGCACTTCTGGAATCAAGCCGCCCTTCCTCTACTGAGATTCGACAAACCAAAGACTTGGCCTATCCCCCGAGCCTTTACCTTTGGCCCGGTTCGCCCGTGCAAAAGCGATCCCTCTGGCGAACCGGCAATAATCGTAAAACCGAGGCGCCAGCGGTAAGAGAGAGAAAAGAAAGGAGACCACGAAGCCGGAAAATCCGGGCTTCCGCGTGAGAGAAAAACCTTAGGAGAGGGCTGAGAAGCGCTCGCGCCAAAGCCTATACACGGGGAAAGTCTGGGGCTAAGCGGGAATAGCGGAGGCTGCTCTGCGAGTGTACTCCCGGAATCCCGGCTTGGCTTGTTGTAAATGAGTTTCGTAGTTATATTCCCGCGTATGGTTTTACCGGAGAGCTTAGAAAGATTCTTTTACAGGGCGTCATTGTTCATCGAACGATACGACTAGCCTCGTGTGCGTAAGAGAATTGCGGTGAATAAACGCAAGAGGAAAGAGAAAACAATACTCACGTAGAGCTGGTTGAGCGCGGCAATGGATTTCGGGAAAACGAAATTCCCAGGGCTGCATTAGACAGCGATTCAATCCAAGCGGATGCTCTGCAGCTCTATCTCTCTTACGAGCGCGCGTCAAGCTTTACAATGAAATTTGTCCAACTTCATGCATATTATATTACAGCGTTCTCCGGACGTCCATGGAGGTAAAGATAGACGGAGCCTCGCGCGCGTTTGAGAAAAGAGCCGAGTAAAAAGCACGCAGGAAAGAGAAAGAGGACAAAACTGCGCCGCGACGTAGCTTCTCTCCCGGCGAAGACTCGACGGCCGTTGTCGGCAAGGACGTCGCGAGCTTGCTCGAAGGACGCGCCGGGGACGGCTGGGCGGCAGGCTCTCTCACTCGCTCTACGAACGACGGACGTCTCTCGCACACGAACAGCCATATACCCATACACAGAGATACACGAGGCGAACAAGTGTGTGTGTGTGTGCTCGTGCTCGCGGGATTAGAGGAGGCGAGACGCGCGGCGCGGTCTACGTGCCGAGCCGTCTCTCTCGGGCTTCTCTCAGCCTGTGTTAGTGAGTATAAAACTTTTCCAGGCTGTGTGAGTCGCACCCACGCGCGCGCACGCATCGACTGCTGGAAAGCTCGAGAGGTCTGAGAGGGAAAGGGGAAGCGCAGAGGAGAGGGAGCGGTTGGACAGGAGGAAAGAAAGTAAAAAAAAAAAGAAAAGCAGAGCGTCTGTGTGGAGAGCGCGCATATACGTACGTGGCGCGCGGATTCTTGCGGCCGTGGAAGACGAGCTTTCGCGAGCCGTATACATGTATACGGAAGAAAAGAAGGAGCGAGAATTGAGATCGGGGCCCGGCTGCCGGTGGGAGGGGAGAGGAGGAAGGTCGAGCGGCCAGGCCGCAGAGTTATTTGCTCGGGTGGAAACGTTATTTTCCAGGGCGCTTGTTTTTCACGCAGACGAAGAGCGAGACCGCGAGGAACGAGCGTCTCCTCCCCCCTGCAAGCCAGTCTCGGTCCCCCGGACTTACTTACTAGTGGCTGCTCTTTGCCACCTTATTTTAGAATCGACGTGCCTGCTGGTTCGTCGCTGGGCGCCAGCTGACTCCTACCCCGAGGTCTTCGCCGAGAATCTGTTTTTGCGAAATTTCGGGCTGAGAGAGAAAAGTTTTTCCTTCGCTGGACAATATTCTATCGGCGACTGACGTTGTTTTATCGATTTGTTTGTTACTTTTTCGTTTTTTTTCCTTCTTTTTTGTGTGTCGGCTAAGCGTATACTTGCGGCAGGTATAGGCTTATTATTGATTCCAGTAGTAACAGACGAAATGCTCAGACGGCAAAGGCGAAAAAAATCGAATAATCTACCTACCATACAAAAAGTTATTTAAAAAAATTAAGCTCACCACGTAGAATAATTAATTTTCTGCAATAACCGTACAAAATCCCAGTCCCAGAGCTGAAGAAGCATCGCTAAAACCACACGAGGAGGCGAGTTATACCTCATCAAGCCGGAGGGCCAGCCAATGCGCTTTCCTCCCCAGCCACCGAGAAAGATGCAAAAGCTCAGCCTCCCCTGGCCACCCCCCCGACTCTCGGGATAACTTATAAATGCAACGTCGGCCGAGGCCATCATATCGACGAATAAGAGGCTCGTACAAAGAGAGGGCAGGAGAAAGAGCCGCGGTAGCAGCCACCGAACTCGCAGAGTTTAATGCAGATTAAGGGCCTCCCGCGCTCTTTGCCGCCCGAGAAATAGCGAGAGGGCAGTGAAGGGTCCTTTGTCGAAAGCGAGCGGGGGCCGGTATTAGCTAGCAAGTGGCCGCGAGTGCGCGCGAGAGAGGACGACGCTGAGAGAGCGGCAGCAGCGCCAGCCGAAGGTATTACCTGGAATTACGTCTCAATCTACCATGGCCGTCGACTAAACTAATATTAAAACTTTTAACGTAGTTAGCAGGCAGAGGGAGAGAGAGAGAGAGAGCCTGAGCCGCGCCCCGGCGGCGGTTGCTTTGCGCGCGCGTAGTGCTCGACCTCCTCTCCCTGGCCCCGCTGCACATTGACCGTTACCTGGGACTTTGATGTGCCATCCCCCCCCCCCCGCTACTCCCGCCTTTCTACGAGGAGCTCTCGCGAAAATTCGCTACGAAGTCATAAATTAGTGAGGGCCAAGGGGCGCCGGAACATCCCTACTACCTTGTCGTCGACTCAACCCACCCTGTACACGGAGCTACTCTTTTCTCTGTGACCAGTGCAACGTCAGCGGACTGGGTATCAAAGGATATGGCTAATGGGACCTGAGAAGCTTCGCTGAAAAATGCAGGCCACGATTTCGGGTGCGACTCTATAGAGGAGATGAGTTACTGAGATTTTGTTACAAGTGATTCTGTAACAGTTTTTATAATCGCGTTTTTTGTTGTTGCGATACTCTAAGTTCTGTTTAATAATTTGAGAGTCTAAATAGTTAAATCATCAACTTTTATTTATCATTTGCTTTTGAAAAACATTTTTCCTTTATTTCTCAAGAAATTTTTAAAGTTTAGCTAACTATACAGCTATTACATTTAGATGTAATACATGAAAAAATCTTAGAATCGGCCCTTTTTGCTCGAATTGTAAACGGGTCAAATAAATTAAAAACGAAAGCGCAAGTAAAGCTAGAGTAAAAAAGAAACGCGTTTCTCTTTTTGCACGCGAGCCCGGCAAATTACTTGCACGCACGAGAGAGAGAGGGAAATTTTCAAGGGGGTAATTATTTTTCATGGAAATCCAAGTTTGAAAAGTCCCCGCGCCCAAGTCAACTCGGAATGAAAACTTTTTAACGAATACTCGTGACTTTCGGAGAAATTCGCATCCATCGATCAGTGTACTCCTTCCATCCATACATTACAAAGTGTAAATAATTGTTCCTCGAAACGATCTTATTATGATACATAAATAAAAATCCGAACAATATCAATAATCAATAAAACAAAAAAAGAAAAGGCTAAAATTAGACGCGATCTGTCAAGACTCGAAGCAGCAGCAGCTCCGCGTGCTACCGCCTCGAGCCCTCGCCGAGGAGTACTGGCGAGCGTGGTAAAGAGCAGAAGGCGTCTCCCTCTCCGTTTCTCCTCTCTCGTTCGCCTCATCCCCACCAAGCCAAGCCCTCCTCTCCGTTTCTCTCTCTCTCTCTCTCCGTCTCGCGAGCAGCACTCCCTCCGTCTCGCTTTCGCTCCATTAACCCGCCGGCGAAACAGTGAGAAATCCAAGCGTCTCTCTCTCTCTCCCAGAGGTCTGTCCTGCTCCGGCCGTAACTACTGGCCGGTGAGGCGCAAGCGCCGGAATTTTCCTCCCCCTAGAAATGCCCTCTCTCGGCCGAGGGGGCGGTAGTGCCTGCCTCCACGCCCTCCCCCAAAGCCAAGCGGTATACGTTGACTTCCTCTCTCTCTCTCTTGCTCACGGGCCACCACCTTTTTGCCTCGCGAATGTTATGTGTAGCGCTGCTCGACAGGAATAGATATATCTCGAGACGCCAGGGGTGCACGCGGAGGTGGGCGCGGTGTATATGGCTGCCGCGCGCTCGCCTACGTCCGCTGAGGCAAGGGGGGAGAGACAGAACCGCTGGAGATAAAAAAAGTTTTGAGAGATCGGAAAAAGGGAGAGGTCCGCCTCGGATGCTGCGGAGAGGAAAAAGAAGAAAGAGAGAGAGAGAGGCGGAGGAAAAGTTGCGAGCTTTCCCTTCGCTGTTTTGTTGTTCGGCCCTTTGCGTGTCATTTCTCTCATCATCGCTCTTGCTTTATTTTCCTCTGTGGAGGAGAGAGCGAGAATGGCCAGTGGCCCAGGCTGATGACTTGTCACAACTGTTTTCCGACAGATTACTTTTTTCTTCTTCTTCTTCTCCTTCCCTTTATTGACAGCAAAATTAATAAAACCAACTTGGGCTTCCTGAGCGCTGTTAGCTGATTACTGCGTACTTCTCGATGATATGACTTTCTATTTTTGTGTATTGAAACGTCGGTAGTTTATTATATTAAATAATTATAGCGTCTAATTAACAAGTACGCCAAAATATTCGTTATGAATTAAAGCAACGTTAAAATAGTAACGGTACACGTTGCCTCTTTCGAAAACCAAACTTTCGCATCAATTCACCGTTAGAAACACCATGTTTATACGGCACGGCTGAAAAAAAAAGAAAGAAAAAGAACGAAAAACTTCTTCTAAACAGATAAAAATGAAGCGGCGTATGTATCGATCGCTACGAGTCGCCGGTATAAAAAAAAAAAGAAAGAAGCCAATCTCTCCATTGAACGTGAAAAACTTTTCGACACATCCCCCGTTCCTCCCGCGCAAATTCATCCCCCTGGCTTAATTTTCCCCCATGATCAGTATTCCTGGAGGAGGTTTGTAACGGAGGGCCATCGTCCCCATCGAGCAAGAGAGGAAGGGAGTACTCGCCCCAGTGCCGGCTTCTTCTTCTTCTTCGGTAACTGGAACACTCACGCCCCGGCGTCTCGGCCTTAATCTATCGTGAAATTACCTGGACACAAGTTTCTGGGACAGTGGCTTGGGCGCGAGAGTTGAACGCAACTTACCGCTATAACAAATCACTTTCCCCTGCGGCGGCAGCCTGCCGTCTCACTTTCGCGCTCGCGCGCCAAAAGTTCGGCAGAGAGAGAGAGTTCGATTCGCGCGCCCGCCCGCGGCGCGTAACGCGCAATTATGCAAACTCGCGGCGCAGTTCGCGTGGCCGCGACCTTCGAATTCTCTCTCTCTCGCTCTCGCTCGTTGTTGGAGAAGGAGAGGAGGTTAGGAGCGAGAGTTCGCCGAGGTCGCGGCCACGGTAAACTAGGGGAAAAATTCGTGTCGCTGTTCCCTTCCCCCCGCTCTAGCGAAGTATGTTAATAGCCCCCTCCGGCCGGCGACTGCGCCGGGGCTGAAATAAAACACGCCGAGGGGTCAGTCAGGCGACAAAGTTCAAAGTCTGCAAGTTTGGCCGTGCGTCTCCCTCTCACTCGCGACGCAACTCTCCGGGCCTGCTCACTACCTCCTTCTCAACTCGCTTTATCTCTCTCTCTTTTTTCTTTGTCTTCCAGCGCTGGCGAAACTCTTTCGCAAATTGTTCCTGATCTCTCTTTGAGCGGCGGCAAACTTATTTCGCGGCGTCGGCCAAGTTTAATTCGGCCTCGATTAGCGTACCCCCCTCCCCCCCTTCGTTGTGGAGGAGGTAAAGGGCACTTTAGTGGAAGAGAGGAAGTGGGAGCTGCTTAGCGATCGTTAATGCAACGATGACTTTTGTTGGATGTTAAATAATTCATCAATGAAAAGTTGAAGAGGAAATAAGCCTGGCGATTCGCGCTGTTTATGAAAGCCGATTGTCGTGGAGCTTTTTGCCGCTGCTGCTACGACAAACTTGCTGTAAATGGAATTAAACGTTGTTTCGGCGGTTACGAGAGAAAGTTGAAGCGATCAGGGGATTCGCTTGCAAGAATAATAAAATGATTAAATAAATAGTTGGAACTTTTTTTCTTTGGACAGGATATTTGCATGAATTTTACGTTATCGGTATTAATCGAATGAGTTGAATTATCGATTGACATACAAAATAATTTCTCCGATGAAAAATGAATTACAACGATTAAAAGAGTACCGAAAGGACCAGCTACTTAAAAAAAAAGAAACATTAGAAAAAGGTCGCTGCATCAGCATCGACACAACATTAATTGACGCAAGAAAATTATAGTCCTTGCTCAATCTTCCAAAAATGATTGATTGTATAATGAGAATTCCGTAATAATGACTTCGCCATTTCGGGAGGGAGGCCAGAGCGAAGCGTTAGGGAACGAAGGAGAGCGTTACGACGACGATGAAGGAAGCCGAGAAGAGAAACGAGAAGGGCCGGCGGGGGGATGAGAGGAGAGCACCGAGGTATTAAGAAACGGCATAAGATTATAATTTATATTAAAATCTGGCCGCCGCGAGATAAAGAGGAAGCGGAGGGAACGACCAAAAGAGAGAGAGAGAGAGAGATGGGGTCGACGTCGGAGAGCAGGGCTGCGACAAGTTCACGAGCGTATTGAGCGAAACTGGTGGCGCGAGCTTTTCTCCTTTCACAGATTAACCCTTTCGTCATTGGCTTGGCAAATTGTATGGACTCTTAAATAAGCCCTTTAATCGCGGACTTCGTTAAATTAAATTACGCCCGATTACGGGGAAAATCTTGATGTGAACTATTTCGATATGGAGAAAACGAAATGAGAGAATATACGTAGTAAGTTAATGTAATAGTTGAGTAAAGCTAAATTTTCTCTATATTCAAAATTTTGACTAACTCCGTGTGAATATCATACAAACATTTTCCTGATGATCAATAATCAATAGGAAAAAGGCGTCCCAATCATTTTTCTCAACGTGTTTACAACCCAAAAGACATCAGCTCGAGACAAACATTGCCAACTACCTAGCGGTTACATCAGCTCGTAAATAATGCCTCCTCCCGCGAGTGAAAGAGAGCCCTCGCAGTACACATACAGAGCGCTATACAGGGTCCTGCTTCTTCTTTCCGATGAGATGCATGATTTAAACGAAGAGAGCCCGTTGCGTCGCCGCCTTTTCGCCCGAGCCAAAAACGAGCCAACTAACCAACCCTTCCAGCTCTCCACTACGCGTGTATACCCACGCACACGCACACGCTGCCTCTGCCGAGTTTTCAGGAGAAGAGGGGGGGTGCTAGGAAAAGGCGCGCAAGCAGTGCGACGTCGTCGTAGTCGACGGCGACGCCATGAATTATAAAATGACGGTAAAAGCGAAAGTTTCTCTCGTAGAAAGAGCGCCGTGAGGCTATATACGCCTCGTGCTGGGCTAGACCGCGCGAGCGCGGTTTTCTCGCCACCCTCTTTCCAGCCCCCGAGACTATACTTCTCGGGCGGATGTGGGCGCAAACGCGCGAGAGTCTAGTAGGCGGATTGGAAGGAGGCTGAGGGGGGTGTTGCCCCCCTCCCCCATGCAAGCGTGCCTGCCTAATTTAATGAAATAGCGAAGGGTTAACCGAGTTCTGGCTCTCGTCACCGCTTCTCTCTCTCTCTCTACGTAGCCGAGCCAGCAGCTTTAGCTTGGGCAAATGTTTAGCCACACACGCGCGCCTGACTAAGTGTGTGTGTGTACGATACTGTTGCTTCGCCTGTGGTGACATACACACGCAGCCTATCGATATGCGAAATATTGGCCCTTCCGTATTTTACTTTCGATGGCATACACGACGGCTTCGCAGAGTTTATCTTCCGTTACATTCAGGGATTTTAAATTAAGGTATACTATCTATCATGCCTACGGACATATTTCCGTAGCGAAGGCATTAGCGAAATTAATATTTTGACACTTTGAACAGAGCCGAAACGGGTGAAATATACGATAAGAGGCCCGAGAGGTTGGTGGTAGAGGGAAAAGATCGGTCAGCGCGCGGCGTCTTTTCATGAATATTGACAGGCTGCGGAGAGGTATACGAGACGCGCGCAGTCCCTTAGGGGCAGAAGCAACCGGACCGAGGCGCAACAGCGCGCCGACCCTTATAATGCCCACAGGGCATTTGCAGGTGCCGTCAAGGAAAACACTATGGTGTGGCAAAGGCTGGGGCGACACCTCAAGGGAAAGAGAGTGAGAGAGAGAGAGAGAGAGAGAGACGAGAAAGGGGAACGAGTGGCGATGCGCGACTGGGAAAACAAGGGCTTGGCCATAGGACAAATAGAAGAGTCGCGTTGGCACACGGGCCCTGATTACACTCTACACATAACCCCATGCCACGCGTATTCAAAATGGTCAGGAGTCGCGCGACGACACCAATCATTCCCAGGGTAAGCAGGCGCCTCTATACCCACCGCCCTCTGACCCTCGTCACGCTCCGTGCAGCTGCTGCGTAGCAGTCCGGCCGGAAAATTCTCCGGGTCCACCTGTCCCGCGGGACGCTTGCCAGGCGTGTATAAGCGCGATATGGCCGATGCGCATATAGAATGGTCGCAAATAAGACAGTGGACAACGAGAGAGCCGGAGAGACGCACGCAGCGAAAACCCTCTTTTTACCGGGGTGTCCGGCAACATTGCGAGATGCCCCGTTTGAATTTTGTATTATACAGGATGCTTGACGTGATATGACTCGGTGATCATCTATGAATGATTGAGTTTCATGCTTTCAAGCAAATGTTGATTGTAACGAATATAAGGGAGGTAGCTGAAGCTTGCTTTGGGATAATTTTAAAACAAGAAGCTGAAAAAATACCAACTTTGATGGATTAGGCGTCCGAGCGATGACAGCTTGTCCTCTTCTTCAGCTACGTCTTCAGCTCTGAGATAGTTTGGAGATCCCTCCAAACCCTTCCTTATTATGAGGTCAAGTTGTAATCGGAGACCAAACTATCTCATTGCCTAGAAAATAGCAGACACAAGTCACTGTGTTAGACAAAGTGATTATGAATCTACTAATTTCTTATTTGATGCAGACATCCAAATCCATTTCCAAAATTTAGAATCCTTTTGAACCTTAAAATAAAAAGGATATTTTGTTATAAAATAATTTAGCAAAATTATATTTTATTTTTTGCCAATTTTTTTACCAATCTAATTACAAATTGTTTTTTAGCCAGAGTGGTGTGTTTCAGCTGGTACTTGATTTTGAGATCCATATATTTTACGTTGATGGAGACTCCTTTTAGTTCAAAATCTAAAATATACATTAAATTTTAGATATTTTTATTTAATAAGAATTGATTAACAGATTTATTAAAAAATTTGAAAGTAATTTTTTTTTAATAAATAATTCAATTAAATAATCTAATTAATTAATAATAATTCAATTGTTATTTATAAAACTATTTAACTTTAAATAAGATTTTTAAAATATTTAAATTCCATAACACATTTACCGACGAGACTGTTAACCAAAACACGGCGCTTCCGATAAAAGCGCTAGCAAATAACAACTGCTCAGTGTAAGATTCTCAAGGTTACCTTCAATCCGTTTCTGGAGATGCAAATGACACTCAGGTGATGGACTCGTCCATGACCAGGTGCAGTTGACTGGACTTCATTAAACGATAGCGCAGCTTACAATTTTGCTCGAGCTTGCCAATAATTTCGAGGTTATCTCGCACGACTCTGCAATACATAACACGATGTTACTCGCATATCAAACGTAAAATCTATAACTATATTTTTACAGTTGTATTAGACTGTTACGTAAACTTGAAAATAATAATTGCGATAGGCAAGAATTTTACGTTACCCGTTCACCTAAATAATCATCGCGAGGTCAATACTTTTGCTTACATTAGGCATACCTGCACGACTTTGTCATCTATGCGCCTCTGTTTACGACTCCGATCGAGTAGCCGCCAATGTTTACTCGGAGTTCGTGGAAAATCTCCGACGGCCGTCGTCGCCGCGAGCAAGCGGCAGCCGCAGCCGATAGCGCTGCGAAAGAGAGCGAGACGGAGAAGCCCCCTGCCCCTTTTTCGTGTGCCGTGTCCTGCACAATCAATCGCGCGAACTATTAATTCAACTCGACAATTACAAAGGTAACTATTATTGATGCAAGTATCCCACGGCCGAATGTACTGCGCAGTAAGGTCGACGCGACAAAGAGAAATGCAGATATCATGAATTTTACGTTGCGCCCGCTCGATCTCCAACGGCCGCGGACATGCATCAGCGTTCGAGATTATTCACTTTCCACGATCGCGATAAATACCTTAGATCCATGAGCATCTTAATACGTACGTCCGCATCATCTCCTTGTGCATCATATTTTCCTTTGTCCAAATTTACGTCGTTTGCGAAAATGCTTGCTGGATCTCGGTCGAGGCGGAAGGAGCGAA
Organism: Anagyrus pseudococci; assembly: GCA_030522585.1. Lineage (NCBI taxonomy): Eukaryota > Metazoa > Arthropoda > Insecta > Hymenoptera > Encyrtidae > Anagyrus > Anagyrus pseudococci. The sequence goes on from JAPYYQ010000904.1 coordinate 27,936, forward strand.
CGCCGGGCGGAGTAACCGCCGCGGAGGAGGAGAGGGAGCGCGCTGCCAGCGCCGCGGCGCGCCCTCTCCCACTCGGCGTTTCGACAGAAGCGCGGGAATCGCGCATTTAATTAAGCCGCCCGTTTTAAAGACACAATAATATTACGACAATATTTTTTGTATTTTTCGGAGTAGTTCTATCAAATTTGTATTATTAAACGTGTATTAAAGTTCGATTAACAAATTCGCGCGCAGACTGACTGCGGGCGAAAAAAGAGGGCGACTCCCGCTTCCCCCCTTTCGCGTCCGCCCCCACACAAAGTGATCCCAGCTCGGTGCAGCGCTTTGGCTGTACGTAAGATGCGTTAAAAAATTGATTTATTTTTTAACTATCTCGCGTTTGACTGCAAGTGCAGCCGTATAAATCTAGCGTATTGCAATTAAGTGATTAAATGAAAATTCTCACAAGTGCGCTTATCTGACTGCAGGCCGCTCTCGAGTTGTATCGGAGCGCGCGGGGCGAGAGGACGGACGGAGCTCTCCCTCCCCTCCGGTGCAGTCAAACAGGTTCTTCCGCTCAGCGCGCGGCCAGCACTCTCTCTCTCTCGACTGTCGCCACCCGAGCCGGCTTTTTGGCGAATTTGGAGAAAATATGGCTAATCTTGGAAGCAGCGCACAGTGATTACGTGGACTTGCATGCATGCCCAGGGCTTTCAGGTATTTGCGATTAGACAGCGAAACGATTGCCATGTTGAATCGTTACCGACCGGACGCGTAACGTTAAAATTTTGTAATTTTTACATTTTCGCGGTATCGCGAGGACTGACGGGGTATTTTCGAGCGAGTAGCTGTAAAATACGAAAATTTTTATAGCTTCGCGTTATATTGTTAGTTGTGCACTAGATAAAATTTTTTAATAAAGTCAATGGCAAAATTCGCATTCTCCCTCTCCTTCCGGACGCTGCTGTAGCTATAGCTAGTGCGTTTCTCGGAAGCCATGTTTCCTGGAATAGGCTCGCTCGCTCGCCGGCCGAGAAGCTTAGATTTATCTAACTAAAATAATAATTCGAATAAGCACGCAACATTTTTTATAATTAAATTATTAATATTTTTTAATAACAAAAAAATTATTTACGTCAAAATTACTAACATAAAATATTTTTTTCAATTTTTGATAGATATAATTATTTAATTTTTTTTAAATTTCTTAAAATAATTGCAATAAAATATGCTTTGTGATTCAAGGTCCCGAGGCAATCGGCGTTTAAACTTTGGAAAAGGATCTGGATGTCGCCAGCGAAGAATTTAGCAGACGCATCCCGCTCGGAAAAGAAAGTAGGGCTCTAACGGGGCTCCTGGCTTAGTGAGCAAGGCCCGCGCGTGGGCCCCATTACAGCCCAATTTCTTTTCCGTTCGGGATATTACTTTGGCACGCAACAGAGTGGCTTGCGTCTGCTATTTTCTAGGCAATGAGGTAGTTCGGTCTCCGATTACAACTTGACCTCAAACTGAGGGAGGGTTCGGAGGGATCTCCAAACTATCTCAGAGCTGAATACGTAGCTGAAGAAGAGGACAAGCTGTCATCGCTCCGACGCCGGATCCATCAAAGGTTAGTGCTTTTCGTTATTGCATGAACATTTATTTTTCAAAACAATATTATTAATTTATGTATATGAAAACTTTGCTGCTGGAAAATTAGGCTCGCCCCCCTCTTATCCCCCCCCCACCCTCGTTAGAAAACTTTAAGTTGAATTTTATTTTTCGGTAAAATAAATTTTTGTTAGATTTTCAACAGATTAATTAAACAAATTGCTTTAATCGAAAATCTTTATTGAAAAAATTGAAAAGATAACATTCCATAAATAAAAATGTCCCAATGAAATTAGTCTTATTAACATTTCGTATCATATGTGCTCTTACTTCACCATGAACCTCAGCAATAGTAGCTTACGGTAGTGGAGCCAGGGATGCAAGAACAGAGAGGAGGGGTATAGGAGGGCTATACCGTTGAGAAAAGAGGCAATAGACACGTAGTAAGCGCGTCGAGGCGGAAAAATAGCAAAGAGAGAGAGAGAAAGGCCTCTATGCCGCTCTCGTCTGATAAATTCCAAGGGCCGCGGCGCGTCGGATATTCAGGTAACGGAAAGCTATTACAAGACGATATCTATCGAGCACGTCAGGGCCGAGAGGAGCGCCTGGAGAGAAATAAAGAGCGATTGCCTCGGTAAATCAGGAGTGCGCCATTCCCTTCCCTTAGCCATCTACCCTTGCCTTCTCTCTCGCCGGATCCTAAATACCTACGGCGTCGCGAAAGTAAGACTCCGCGGTGCTTACCACCTCCGCTCGAGGCGTCGTATAACGCCGGGCCGCACATACGTATAGCTGCATTAGCGGACCTTTGTCACGCGGAACGGCTCTTCTCTCTCTCTCATCCTCTTGCCGCTCGGATTTATTATCTATTCGCGCGCCGAAGTCACGAGCTTTATGCCCGAAGACGTCCGTCTTGTTTCCCCCTCTCTTGTGCTGCTACTGTTTTCCTTTTAACCCCCCGCCCCCATTGGGGGAGGATATGAGAGCGCGAGGCAGGAGAACGAGCATGAAGCGTGCCGGCGGAATATTAAGGGACAGTAAGCAGTTGTATAAATTCTCGGTATAAGGTGGCGAGGATGCGAGATTTATCGGTTTTTATGGCTGCTACAATGCGAGAGAGAGAGAGAGAGAGAGAGAGAGAGAGAGAGAGAGAGAGTGCTGGGAGGATTAGGGGATGGCTAGAGAAAGGTGTGTGTGTGTCCCGACGATGGATAATGATTTACTTCAATTGCTTATGGCTCTTTCATTGCTGTAATTTGCTTTTTCGTTCGATTTCGCCTGGACACGTGTATAACGGCTAGACGTTCGTTATTGCTTTTGTGTAGTTTTTGGGTTGTTTTTCTTTTTTTTTTCTCATGTCTATACCGTGCAATTAATGTACTTTTCGAGGGAAAATTGCGAGCGAAAGAAAATCTTATTGACGACAAGCTGATTAATAATTTTATGTTAAAATTGATTATAAACTTTTTGAAGACTTCGTATCCACCGTTGAAAAATAGAAAAGTACAGCAATGAAATTAATCGACGAATGTTAGCTTTTAAGTAAAAATATACATTTGTCACGATCGTACGTGAGATACCTAACCGTATATCAAGTAATACGAAATAATTACATAAAAAATAAAACAAAGTCTAAACGGTCTCCAATCAAGTCCATAATCATAAAAGACCCGCGCGTAAAAAAGTCACCAATCCAGCACTTAATTCCCATACAGGGCCATTGCCATTGATTCCCATAGCGCCTCTCGACCTCCAAGCCCCCCAATCGAGTCCTCGTATCGATATTATATTCCATAAAAATTCATGTAGTCCCGGGGATGCCGAGATCGTCTGGTCTTCTATTTTTTTGCTTCGGCCCAGCAACGAGTGTACTCTATTAGCATGACACACACTCGAGAGATAATATCGCGTAACGTCGGCCCCCCCCATAAATAAAGCCAGCCCCGGTCATTTAACGTGCAAGAGCGCTCGGATGCTCCCCCTCCTTCCGAGAGAAGAAAAGAACGAGAGCCCGGACGTCTCCACTTATCGGCGCTAGGAAGAGAGAGAGAGAGAGAAATGACGTATAACGGCAAGGGTATCCTCGACACGCGTCTCCGAACACACACATGTGTGTGCGCGACTCGTGCGCTCTTTTTTTTTCTTCTCTCTTCCCTTTTTTTTCTCGAGTCCAAGGGGGGGACCGGCTCGCCGCCATAAATTTGTCCGATCGACAGCGATAACAGGACGCGAGAGATATCGGCTATCGCGAGGCTGGACGCTCTCTATACGACGGCTCGATTTGCCCCGGATGTTATTTATAGCCCAGCTATGGCTAGACACACGCGTGCTACGTACGTGCTATTGGATTAAATTTTTCGCCGAAAGATGGTGCATGAGCCTTTTTGAGCTATGCATACGCTATGGGCAAACGAGTTTCGAAATGATACTTTTTTAATGTTATTATTGACATGGAATTTTTGCGGTATGTCACGTTCAGGTGTTAGCCTAATTTAAAATAAAAATTTTAACACACCACGCGACATCAAAAACATATTCCTTAGAACCACTGCAAGCTTCTCTGGCTCAAAATTAAAATACAGATATCTCCTTAAACTCGCGAAAATCTATCCATACGCAAAGAATAGCTAAGCGCAACGAAGCCATAAGCTCGCGATAACCGCTGCACGCACGTTCTCACCCTGACCAAACTTGGTCCAGGGGACAATTTATCAAACCAAGCGCCATGGTAAAAGCGACATAACAGCTTATTCATGCGCGCGAAAGATCCCTCCCCTCGCACCCTCTCGCACTGGAGGAGGAGGGAAGGGAGCTTCTTAGAAGCTTGCGGCTGAAGGTCCTCCCGTATCTACACCAGAGAGAAGATATCTTTCTGCCTTACACAGCTTAATCGAGGCCTTCTTCTTTGTCGTCCGCGCCAACCGAATATCTATACCTTCCTCCTCGTTCCATGCTAATGGCGCCATTGATGTAATAGTTGTAAAATGCGCCTATCGCAAAACCTATAAATCATTGGGGCTTTCAGCGTAATTATTTGCGAACTGCAAGATACGCACTTAGCGTTCGTCAGTATACTTTCAATAACCGATATTGTCATCGAAGAAGAGCCAAGCCTTGTTTGTCCAACGTATAGAAAATGCGCCACCTATACGGCTACAAATCAACATGGAAAAACGAAGGGGGTATGCAGTATCTCCTCGAGAAACGAAGGAAAAAGCTCGCTCGTATAACCGTCGTACGATCTTGTTTATAAGCTCAAAGCGCATAAAGAGAAGCGGTATTCGCACGCGAGAGAGAGAGAGCCTTACACACCGCATTCGCAAAAATATTCGCCGAATTTATAGCTCAGACAAGCCGAGACTCTTCTTAGCTCGATCGCCCGGGCAAACGTGTCTTAGCGAGTTTTCCAAGTGGCAAAGCGGAAGCCTCTCTCGAACTTTGCCCCCGCGCGTAAGCGTCATTGACGTATAGCCCCGGAGATAGCTCGCGAGCGAAAGAGAGAGAGCGCCGAGAGTAAACAAGCGATACACGCGACCGAGTACGCATGTAGATAAGACTAGCGCTATACCCACCCTCTCGCTGCTCCGTGAGAAGGAGATATTTTTCCGGCAATGCACATGGAGAGTCTTACCGAAGAATGTAGCTTTCGCTGGAAGAACGTGCTAGCGAGACCGAGTTATGTCTAGGATTTCGGTGGGGCTAACATTCTGGAATGCCAATCGTGTAGCGCTGGGTATGTACTTGAGCTCTGCCGAAGCTTGATTTATTTATCATGAGTGGATTCCGATTTTTTGTTGATTTATTGCTGCGACTCGTGCTTTTTTATTAAGCTCGCAAGCTCATGCGTTAGGATTGATTCTGAGATTTTTAACATTTAAAATAAAGACGTTGGTTCTAAGTCAAGTTTTAATAAGTCTGTATTTGCAGTTGATTAATCTACGCGTGCGTATAAAATAAATAAAATACCCAGAAACTCGAATAAAACTTTCAAGAGCTCATTTGCGAGTTATTTATAAGCTGTAACGCATACGAAATCTATTAACGCAAGCTAAACAGCCCCTCAAACGCAGTTATGATTCCATAAAAACAAAAAATAAAGTTTACTTTTCCCAACTGTAAGTCAACCAAAGAATGTCCTGCTTATAGACTTGTATTAAATTCGAATTCATTCAAAAACTCGAGTTAAAGAGATGATATCTGGGGACTTTTAAATTCTTCGGAACTTAACAACTTCACTTAGTTTCGGTGCGTAAAAAGAGAGAGGGTGAAAGTTTGTTTCAACTTACTTTGGCATTCTTTTGGTAAATAAGTTCTTCCTGGCCGGTCGCGATGTCTATACCAACTCAGCGAGGGTCATGACCAAACAATTACCATTTAACGGGTGAAAAAAATTCGTACAGCTTGAACGACCACTCTTTTAACCTTTCGTCGTCATCGTCACACTCGTTCTTCTACAAATAAACAATTTTCATCGAATACAAAAAAAATACTTTTCCAACAATCTTGTCGCTCTCGCCCTCCAACACCGTAGAAGAAAGCTTTAATTTCATTAATTACACATTTACATCAGGTCGAATTACCAGGGTAAGGATATCGGAAAATCGAACTCGGCGTAAAACTCGGTGGGAAAGACATGCGCGCGGCCAGAGGGTAATAAAAGCCCAAAGCCGAATCCGTCCGAGTGCTTTCGGCCCGGGCGGACACTAATCCCCCAAGTCTCGGCGCGGCATCTGGAAAAATGGCCGCCGACAAATGACCTTATTAGGAGCTCTCGGCTCTTAGCCGCGCGAAAATTGATTAGAGAAAAAGTCCAGAGACGAACGACGAGATAACGATGTCGAATATAACTCGCGCGGAGAGGCGTGTGCATCTATGCGAGTGGACGACGAGGCAAAGTGAATTAATCAGTAGATCAGCCGAGTCGGCTGAGCTCGTTTGTCATCTCTACGAGCGGACATTTGCTCGGACGATATGGGGTCCTTTACGCCCCTGATGACGAATTCACCGAAGCGGCCACGGCTTATTGCGCCCAGTTGTCCGGGAGGCCTCTTCTCCTTCTTATATTTGCGTTTCGACTTATTAACGTTACGATGCTTCCGAAGATGTCCCCCCCCCCCTTTAATCTTCATCGAGGTAATGCGTGTTGTTTTGTCGATGGCGCTGGTTTTCGTTCGTATACGAAAAAATTAATATTGGATTTTTTGTTATAAAATAAATGTTTATATAGGTGTAAAGTGGACAAAACAAAACGATAATGTGCTTACACGTCGTTGTATTTTCATGAGAGACCGACGTCGCGAAAGCTCGTAACAAGGGACCGCCTAATGGCACTAATAGCTAATAACCCGCGAATCTAGCCAGACGCTAATGACCGATGCCCTTTCTACCGTGTAGAAACAGAAACACTGCCACAGCGCATCGACTAATATGCTTAATGCCACTGGGAAACTTGGCTCTCTCGCGACAATTTTAGCCCCGACCGGGTGCTATACAATATTCTGGCACGGAAAATTGGGGTGGAATTAGAAGGGATTATTTTTAAAATTGAAACGTGTTCAACTTTGATTTTAGCGAAATCGTAAGTTTTACCCAATAATGTCAATCTGAGACTTTGATATTCGGAACTGTTGTTCGTATTTATATAAAATTTTATGTATAACATAAAAATACTCTGATTTTTAGTAAATGCAGAATCTAAGTTTCTGAGCGATTGAAATATCGAGCTATCGAGCGAGAAAAAGACGAGGAAAGCTAAGCCGAGAAAAGAGTATAAAATTGAAACTTGCAGAAATGAAAATCCAAGAGAAATAATAAAAAAAAATCGTTGAAATGACTGAGCGAGCGTCGCAGGCAGAATAATAGGCAGCAAGCGAGAGAGACAGAGAACAAGAGCGGACTTTCCAGACGTAGATTGAGAGACCGGAGGGCAAATGAGAAAGGAGAACGGTGCACGCGCTCGCGCATAAAGGAAGGACCAATGCGAAAAGCACCTTTTTGTCGTTGGGCAAAAAACACTGGAGAGAAAAAAAGGAAAAACGACGCTCTCTCTTACAAGAGAGAGCGAGATGAAAGCAAAAACGAGGAAAACTAGTCAGTCGATAATAACGCAATCTGGCTTACGTCGCGAAACTTTCGACGGAGTTTTAATAACCAGCTGCCTCGAAAACTGACGATAGTGACAGTGCGCCGTCTCTCCCGAGCGACAAACACTACTCTCTACTCTCTTACTCTTCGTCTCTGACTAATACTCGTGGGTCTTCATCTGCCAGCTTTTCTTGTGTATCCGTTCACGAACGGATTCCATGGAATTGAATTTTCATTATTTTTATATTCATCTAGTCATGGACGATTTGCAAACTGTGCAATTTCTTTTCCGTATATTTACTTCTTATTACGTTTGTAGGTAAAACTTTTTGGAAAATAAGATTTTCGAAATGGATCGCAATTTGCTCTTTATTTTATGGTTTGACGTAAAAGTTATGCAACAAATATATGAGATTCATCTAACTACGCTCTTTTCTACGTCATGATTAAGCTGCAATTAGTTGTATGTTATTCAATGTTGAACAACAAAAAAAGAATAAAAAAAAAATGAGAGAGAAACGTTAAAATTAAAAGTTTAATTTTGCCGATGCGCGAAACAGGACACAAACGCGAATTAAATTGTGAAATTTTTTACTTCGCTCACCCGCCGTCTGTCTCTCTTTCCTGACAACAAGTTTTAATCAGCTCTTTACCAGCGTACTTAACAAAAAAAAAGTCCGGGGCGTAATGCTCGTACTTTTAAATTGCTCAAGCCAAAGGGTCCTCGATAAAATGAAACAAGAGAAAGAGAGAACGAGACGAAGAACTCGAAAATGTCAATCGTTAATCCTTGGCCGATCGTCGTGATAAATCATAAATCCACTCAATTGCCAGGAACGAGAGAGCCAAGACATGCGCCCCAAATCCAATCCCTGTCTACCTGTCACAAGCGCAAAGACAGAGAGAAAAAATGCGCAGCCTAAAACGCGAATAGGCAGCATTAAGAAAATATTATTGGGCTAATTGCGAATAAGCCCCGCGCGCACTTGTCCAGACGACTTTCGAGGTAGGGGGGAAAAAGCTCCTCGACAGAAAAAGAGAGCGAGGCGGCTCTTGGCCAAGGGGCAGGAGCGGAGGGGGGGGGGAGTTTTTCCCTCCTCGAGTCCCGGCAAAATATTCGCGGGCTTAATTGAACAAAGCTCCGGGGGCAGGGAAGGGAGGAGTCTCTCTTGGCTGTACTCAGACTGGCCGGCTGCGAAACACTGGGCGAACAACTCGCAATATTCTGGAAAAAATGAATCTCTTACGTTAGGGTCTGGAGAGACCTTTGTGAGGGCTGCGCACGACGACTAGGCACAAGCACTGCCTCCTCTGATGTCTGACGTGTTTGAAGATTTTTTTACTTCTAAAGCGATGCATTCACATAACTATTATATTCTCTAGGAAAAAAAAATATAAGATAAAATATAAGAAGACGTCATCACGCCATAGCTATATGTAGGTTAGAGGATAAACGTACAGCCATCATAGGAGAAAAGTGAGTTTTTATTTTTTTATTTAAAATGTATTAATGAAATCAAGGGAAAGGCCCCAACATATGAAAGATAATGGATTCGTCATGTCAATATCTTTGGAAGAAATTATGGAATTTCGAGACTTTACATTAACAAGTAGAAATATTTGTGAAGGAGAAAGAAAAATAGATGCTAATCATATTCTGGTAAACCACGCAGCTCTAAGTGTGGTAAAACAAACATGACGAATTCAATCTAACCTATAAAAACGTACAAATATTGTAGCTATGAATTTTTGTGGTCTTCTATCGGTTCTAAAAAATTATTGTAAACTTATAAATCTATTATCTTTTATATGTTATGGCCTTTTCCCCGATTTCATTAATACATTTTTAATAAAAACCGACTCGAATCTATATATAGCTATGGCGTGATGACGTCAGGTGTATTACTGCCAATAGGTTTGACGCAAGAAACAGTGTCGACTGTTACATAACAGGCGTTGTAAATACGAACAGTAAAGTGTATTCTCCATGTTGATCGAGTATCACTCGCGTCAATACTCAATCAACATGGTGAAAAATCAAACAGTTGAGTTTATAAATATTTCAGCCAATATTAGCTATGAAAGAACAAACGAATGATCCGGAAAGATTATTGAGCGCTAAATTTTATAATGCATATCTTTCATTTTTAATACTGTATACATTAAGGAATTTTAACAGCTATCGAATTTTATATTGTTTCCGCATCATTTTTAAAATATTTTTTTGTAAGAATTAAAGTTTTTCCTTACATTTCAGAAAAACGAAAATCAAATTTTATTTATAGATTATTAAAATTAGAACACTAATTCTTTATCATTTTATATTCGTAATTTTATACACACTTGTACATTAAATGTGCATTAAATTTACGGCTTTTAACAGGGTCGATAAGATAGCGGCCTCATATACGACTTGTACGGTGATTCCGAGTATATTTAAATATATCACCAAGTACGTAAGAGTGTCAAATTAACTGCGGAAGTTATTTGTTACACTTGATCCAACGTTATCTGCTCAATACTTTTATACATGATATTATTTAGCGCTTTTGTCGATTATATTACTGCTACATTGTTGGACGAGAGTTTAATAATCGTGCACATTTAGTAATTTTATACATTTAGCGTCATTTTTGTGAAAATGATGTTACCGTTGAAATTTTTGCTGCTTGTTTTCCACATCGCCGTAAGCTTTAGTACTTTCGGTTATTGTGTGCTGCAGAATGGGAAAGCGGAATTCAGGAGGCCTCATATTGTTATAATAATAGCAGATGATATGGTTAGTAATTTTTACTATCAATAAAATGTTCATTGAATTCGAAAAAACTTTTACATTTTCTTCTAGGGCTGGAACGATGTCAGTTTTCACGGAGCAGATCAAATTCCAACTCCAAATATCGACGCATTAGCTTACAATGGTGTCATTTTGAACAAACATTATGTTTTACCTACGTGCACTCCCTCAAGAGCATCATTATTAACCGGTCGTCACGCTGTCAGGCATGGTAATCGGAAAATTTCAAATTTCCTCAAGTTAAAACATTTCTTAATACAAAAAATGAAGTAGAGCTGTTTATTTGATCTATGTATCGTGATATATCATTGCAGGTTTGCAGGGACAGCCGCTAAAAACTGGAGAACTACGTGGTTTACCACTTGAAGAAACTCTTATGCCTGAGTACCTCAATAAACTAGGCTACGCAACTCATCTAGTTGGCAAATGGCATCTTGGCTACTCATCTAAAAACTATACGCCTACAAGTCGAGGCTTCGACTCGTTTTTTGGTTATTATAACGGCTACGTTAGCTACTTCAATTATTCAACCTCGCAAAACAAAATAATAAATACCTCGGTACAGCATTACATAACAACGTTACTGTTTTCTATAATATAATTGAATATCTTAATATTAAGACTGTATTTTTAGAATTTCATATTTTGTATTGTTAAAGTTTAATTTATATAATATTTTAAATAGAAAAAGGAAGATTAATTTCTATAACAATAATATAATTCTAGAGAAATAAAACAAAATTGAAGTGTACTTAAACGGATAAAATTTTATTAATTTACTTTTTTTGGTATGTAGATTCCAATAGCCCACGATTTGCATCGAGATAATCCTGATGATATAAGAGCAGCGTATGAAAGCAAGTACTTCACGGATCTTATAACGGATGAGGCAGAGAAGATCATAAAAGTCAATGGTAACGAAAAGCCGCTTTTTCTTCAAATGGGACACTTAGCAGCACACAATAATGGGCTTGCAGATCGTTTAGAAGTTAGAAATATGGATGAAGTCAAAGCTGCTTTTCCCTACATTAAGCATGCCGAAAGACAAAAATATGCGGGTACTACTTAATAACGTTTTTTATTTAAATATGCTCATTCCATAAAAAAATATATTTTCGTTTGTACAGGAGTAGTAATGGCACTGGATGAATCGGTTGGCCGAGTCGTTACTGCTCTTAGCGAAGCTGACATGCTGAACAACAGTGTCATTATATACTTACATGATAACGGTGCACCAACCATTGGAGTTTTTGGAAATTCTGGTTCTAATTATCCTTTGCGCGGAGTAAGATTTAAATATTTAATAGATAATTTATGAAAACAGTCAAATTTATCTGAATACTAAAATATATTTTGACTAGTTAAAACATACAGCATTCGAGGGCGCTGTGCGAGTAGCCGCTTGTATTTTCTCGCCACTGATAAAAGAAAAGTCTCGAGTCTCGAACGAGCTGGTGCATATAGTCGACTGGCTGCCAACCTTATATGCTGCAGCTGGTGGTAACATTCTTGACCTCAAAGGTGAACTAGATGGTTTAAACCAATGGCCAAGTATCTCTGAAGGTAAAAAATCACCCCGGAAGTCTATGTTAATAAATATAGATGATGGCGAAGAAGCAGCAATTGTTGGCAAGCACAAACTGCTCAAAGGTAAAGGAGGCTTGAAAATGCAAAGTTTTACAAAAATTAATCTATTTGTATTTTTACAAATAGGTGCTAAAGCTGATAAAAGTGATTACTTTGGAGATATTGGCAACGACCCATCTTATCCGGCATATCAACTAAATAAAGTGTTAGAGTCGCCTGCTGGTTTGGCTATACAACGTTTATCTGGTTTTAATAGTGTTTCTAAGAAGAAAGCTCGTGAGTTGCGAGAGAAGAGCATAGTCAAGTGCAAAAGATCAGCCTATTCCAATTGTACGAATCTTTGTCTATTTGATTTGGAAAGAGATCCTTGTGAGGCGCAAGATGTATCGAAACAACTACCTAATGTATGTTTTTTATATCAAATTTTAGTTACAGTGCTCATGTTAGTTTTCAATCAGCGTTTGCATGAATATTTTATTGTTATAAAATTTATTTATATGTTTAAGGTTGTGGAAGAGTTGGAAGGAATAATTGAGCGTTACAAAGAAGTAACAAAATCAGGGAAAACGGCAGATATTGATCCATGCTCTGATGCAAAATATTTTAACAGAACGTGCATGCCTTGGAGAATAAGTGATACCTTACCTCCGCATGTCATACCAGAAAGATCATGTGAGCATCCAATTTATGGAACTTCAAAGTATTATTAGATAAAAAAAAATTTTAATAGTTTATCTGTATTTGTTGATTACTCACAATTTCATTTTGAGCACTATTAAAATCAAATTTTAAATCGATAATTAAGTATGCTTTTTATTTAATTCTTTTTACTGCTTTCATGTTGTCAAAGTGCCCTCTAAGTATTAATTTTCTCATATTTTTACTTAATTTTGATGGAAGAATAATGCTCGATTGATTGTGACATCCAGTCGACAAAATTTGTATAACTTTTGTCTTTTGTATGTCTCACAATCCGCCGCGTTTAGAAATAATTAGTATGTGAGCGATAGAGCGTATAGGCACATAAGCGCGACCCTGATTTTTTTTAACCCTAGTTCAAAGCGATAAAAGCGAAACAAACATCTGATAAATTATACATCCGAAACCGACCAGATGTTAAATAGCCAATTCCAAAGCGCCCGGCAAGAGTTCACTCGCATCGGAGATAGATACGTGCCAACTTAAAAAAATATACCGTTTTTTCCCTCGCGGTCGTAAACATATTTTGTACGCCTCGTTAAAAATAGTTTTCCCCACTCTGTATGAGATTTCCTCATTGATGTACACGGGCAACAGCCAAGAAAAGAAGAGAGCCTATTGGCTACTGCTTTTTTGGCACTTTTTTTATTTATTCATTCCCACTTTTAAGTGTAAACGAAGCGTTAGTATTCTGTGTGGTACCACGTCAATTTCAAGATTCGTCTCAACTTATCGAGACAGTAAAGCTTCTAGTTCGGCAGCCAAACCGATACGTAGCCCCCCTTTTCTTTTAATTCGGACTTTCATCAGAGTTTTCAGTTTTAGTCCTTTTTATTCTCGTTCTCTGCTCAAAATTTATAAAAGTTAATAACTAGTTTAATACAGTGTATCAGTGCATTGTGGAATCACACTCATAATAATAAAAGTAAGCTATTTATAAATTAATTATTGCTTTAACCTTTTTTTCTTTCTATCTTTATCTTATTTAAATTGAACGCCAATAATCTATCTCTCTCTTTTTAAATAAAAATTTAAAACTACAAGGCCATTAAATCATTTTTCCAAATAAAGATAGAGAATTATGTACGCAATTTATAATTGACGAGCGCGTTCTCTGTTTTATTATAAATAATAAAATAAAGGCCATAAACATTTATTTTTCTAATAAAATTTCCTTAAATGAATATGAGGAAAATAAGATCTAGTAAGCTGCCCTAGAGATTAATTAGCTTTTAGCTATACATAATCTCTGAGCAGGTTCTAACTTATTTTCCTCGGTTTAGCTCGCGTAAGGTTAGATACCAAAATTTAAATGTATTGAAATTATAAACATTGATCAATCTTTTTAGCTCAACCGAAACCCGCAGCTACTTGGCTACGTTTTGTTCAGACAGTCCCGTAAACCCTAGACTAATAGGCCCGCCGTCTAGACGCTAAAACTTAAGTGCATCGTCATCGTCGCTTATCGGATGCCACAGTGTATAAAACCGTGGTAGTCTGTTGAAATTTACTTATCTAAGATTTTACATATGTATATGTAATCAAATATTTTTTTGAAAAAAGCCACTTGAGTTAATACGAAATTGGGGTATGTGTTATTCTGAATTTGTGGAAAAAATTTGACGTAACAATACATTTTATTAATTAAATTTATCAGAATAGATACATCTAATCATACGTTCATTATCAAGAAGATATCAATCACAAATGTATAGCTTGCAGTGATATAAAGTATTACAATATCATTGAACCCACAAAAGAGTATCAAATTAAAAGTAAAAGTCATTGAATTTGACTTGATGTAATCTCATTGCCTGAACAAAATATTGTTGTTTATTATTTTTACTGCTATTTCATTGTTCGACTGGAATTTGAGTAGTTTTTTACATTTAACGTTATTTTTGTGAAAATGATGTTACCGTCGAAGATTTTGGTGCTCGTTTTCTACGTTGTTGTGAGTCTAAGTGGTTTCGAATGTTGTAAGCCAAGGAATCGAAAATCCGAATTTAAGAAGCCACACATTGTTATAATAATCTCAGATGATATGGTTAGTCATTTTTTTTTATCTATAAAATGTTTATTGAATTCGAAAAAAAACATTTTTCACGTGTTTTTTCTAGGGATGGAACGATGTCAGTTTTCACGGAGCCGATCAAATTCCAACTCCAAATATCGATGCATTGGCTTACAATGGTGTAATTCTAAACAAACATTACGTTTTACCTATGTGCACTCCCTCAAGAGCATCATTATTAACTAGTCGTCACGCTGTTAGGCATGGTAATCGGCAAATTTCAAATTTCCTCAAGCTAAAACATTACTTGATACGAAAAATGAAGTAGTGCTATATATTTGATCTATGTATCGTGATCATTGCAGGATTGCAAGGTCGACCGCTAGATCCTGGAGAGCTGCGTGGTTTACCACTTGAAGAAACTCTTATGCCTGAGTACTTTCATAAATTAGGTTATGCTACTCATCTTGTTGGCAAATGGCATCTTGGTTACTCATCTAAAAACTATACACCCACCAGTCGAGGCTTTGACTCGTTTTTTGGTTACTATAATGGATTTATCAGCTACTTTAATTACTCGATTGCACAATCTTTGAACGACACTCAGGTATTAAATCGATCGACTTCATTAATTTACTATTAAACGTATTAAGAATTATTATTAAGAAATTAGTCAGTAGTACGAAATTTTTTTAAAAATACAGTATCGTAATCGTAAGTCGAGTAAAAATAATAATGTTGATATCATAATCCATAATTCTAGAGAAATCAGACTTAATTATAATCAAACTTAAATGGATTAAATAAATTTTTTAAATGTAATTTTGATGTAGATACCAATGTCGAACGATTTGCACCGAGATAATCGAGACGAGTTGAGAGCCGCATATGATAGCAAGTACTTTACGGATTTGATAACCGATGAAGCAGAGAAGATAATACAAGCTAATGGTAACGAAAAGCCGCTTTTTCTTGAAATGGGACACTTAGCAGGACACAATAGTGGGGTTGAGGAACATCTACAAGTTAGAAATATGGATAAAGTGAAAACTGCTTTTCCTTATATCAAAGACAAAAATAGACAAAAATATGCTGGTACTTCTAACATATAATTTATTTAAACTAATGCTCTTCTTTGTTTAAGAAACGTATTTGATTGTTTAGGAATGATAATGGCAATGGATGAATCGGTTGGCCGAGTAGTTACTGCTCTTAGCAAAGCTGATATGTTGCAAAATAGTATTATTATTTTCATAAATGATAACGGAGCACCGACTTTTGGTTTATACGAAAATTCTGGCTCAAATTATCCTTTTCGTGGAGTAAGAGCTAGATATTTTTTTAAAATTAAGTTAATTTTATAATCCCGATTGGCGTTTGGAGAAAAATTAGTAAAATTCAGAAGCAAAAAAGATTTTTTAGTGTTAAGTGCTGTAAAGGTTTTCTTAGAACTAAAGTCAATGCTTATTATCTAGATAAAACACACTCTATTCGAGGGCGCAGTGCGAGCAACCGCTTGTATTTTCTCGCCATTGATAAAAGAAAAGTCCCGAGTCTCGAACGAGCTGGTGCACATAGTCGATTGGATGCCAACCTTGTATGCTGCAGCTGGTGGTAACATTCTCGACCTTAAGGGTGAACTAGATGGTTTAAACCAATGGCCAAGTATCTCTCAGGGTGAAAAGTCGCCTCGGAAGTCTATGTTAATAAATATAGATGATATCGGAGAAGCAGCAATTATCGGCAAGCACAAACTGGTGAAAGGTAAAGAAAACCTAAAAACGTAAAGTTATGCGAAGTTTTATTGGTTTTATTTTTACAAAAAGGTGCCCAAGTTGATAAAGGTGGATATTATGGTGATATTGGCAACGACCCATCTTATCCTATGTATAAACTAAGGAAAGTGTTAAAATCGCCTGCTGGTTTGGCTATAAAACGACTATCTGGTTTTAATAGTGTTTCTAAGAAGAAAGCCCGTGAGTTGCGAGAGAAAAGCACAGTCAAATGTAAAAGATCAGCCTATCCCAATTGTACGAATATTTGTCTATTTGATTTGGAAAGAGATCCTTGCGAGGCGCAAGATTTATCGAAACAACTACCTAACGTATGTTTTTCATATCAAATTTTAGTTACAGTGCTCATGTTAGTTTTAAATTAGCATTTGAATGAATATTTTGTTAATAAACCATTTATTTTTTAAGGTTGTGAAAGAGTTAGAAGGAATCATCGAATATTACAAAAGAAAAACAAAATCAGGAAAACCGGCAGATATTGATCCATGCTCTGATGCAAAATATTTTAACGGAACGTGCATGCCTTGGAGAATAAGTGATTCCTTACCTTCGCATGTTATTCCTGGAATGCCATGTGAACATCCAAATTATAAAACTTTTATGTTAAATTTAAAATAAAAACAGAAATTATTGGTTTTTATAGAAGTTTTTTTTTCAACAACCTTCGACGTAATTACCAAAACTCAATTCTCGTCACGGATTATATTCTACCATTACAATCACAGGCATTCAGGCTGATAGCACTTCAGTCAAATCATATAGACACAAATATGACGATTTATCAATGTACCATGCGCTTCGGTTAGCGATGGCCAAAACAAGTAAAGTCGCCCTTGCCAAAATTAATATTTTCCAATTAGACTCCGGGGGTAAGGAGAAAATTGCGCGTCGGAACGTTGCGAAGATTATATTACAATGCCAGTCGACCTCTCCTCCTCCTTTCTTCTATCCCGGAAGACGTACAGACGCGTTCTCACGTCCTCCCCCCTTTCTTACTCGCGAAGTCCGTCGTACGGACAAACAAAATCGTCCGGCCAGCCGGCGCTTTCCGAAATGCTCGCTCATTTGTCTCGAGCTTCCCGGGCTAATGAAATTATAGCTGGAGAGAGAGAGAGAGAGAGAGAGAGAGAGAGAGAGAGAGAGAGAGAGAGAGAGAGAGAGAGAGAGACTTCTCCTTCTGTCTAAGGTTTTGATCGCTGTTAGACTGACGGTATGGATCTCGTTCATATGACACCTCAGTTGGCGTAGTGTGCGAATCTTTTACAGTATTGTTACGTATGACATTATCATGATATTAACTCGATATTTTCATATTTCTAATTTTATATTTTCAATTTGTGAATCCATTCCACTTTTAACAACTCTAAACTTTCATCAGCAATATACGCAAAGCTCAAATCCCAGCAGTAGCATCCAGCAGACAAACGTTCCAAGCACACGTCATGAGAAAACTCCTTAGCCCCAGCAGTACTTCCTCGACAACGTCTTCTAGATTACAACGCGCTCTAACGCGGCGCCTTGTCTGTTTGCCCCTTTCTTCATCGCAAGCTTCAACGAAACTAAAACCAGCCCCGGTGAATACAGCAGAAAGGCGCGTATAATTCGCGGTGAAGACAACGAGTTCGACTCCTTCTTCCCCTCCAACGTCCGGCTTACTCGCTTCCCCCTTTCCCCGAGGGACATGCCTCTCGCTGGGAAAATTGCGCGGGAAACTTGTTTCGCGGATATATCTCTTTGAGTGTACACTCGCGGATGACGCGCCCGGATATTGCGCCTCCGCGTCTTCCGGTTGCACTTATCCGGTTTGACTGGAAAATTTCCGCGACGAATAAAGGCCCAGTCTGCTTTGCGTCGCGGTAAACGGATATGCAAGCTCGATCTCGAGAAAGTAGAGCTTCTGCAAGCTTATTACATTTTTAGACTGGATTCCACGTTGTTTTATCTTCGTATTAAATTTAATGTCCTTTATTGACGAGAATCTCGATAGAATAGGGGAGGGAGAGCAAATTGTACTACACTTCGTGCATCGATTTATTACGACGAGAGCGCTACAAGCTTATGAATCAAGATAAATTTAAAAATAATCCGACATTAAATACGCATAAAAATCTTAAATACACGGCCACTTAACATAATCACCATGAAATTCCTCATAGTAGCAGCAGCGGTGAAGAAGAAGAGAAAAAAAAGTAAGGCCGTCTTGCTCGGCCGTTTACCATGGTACCAGAGGAATTTTATGAATATAAATAAGCGATTAACGTGTCGTTTGTAAGCCGCGCGCGCGATATCGCCTTAATGAAAAGAAAGCCTCTCTCTCGGTCGGGGCTCCCCGCCGTCGCATCATCATCCTCCGAAACTCGAGCTCTCCTTATCTCTGCCCTTCTTTTTTTCTCTCCTCTCTCTCTCTCTCTCTCATCCCGCCGCACAAATTAGTCTCCCGCGTGGTATTACGCGGCCAAGGAGACACTCGTAGGGGGTAGCCTCCGTTGGCTTTAGTCTGAGGATCTGATGGTTGTAAGCGCGCGCTCGAGCTTAACTGCGCGCCACGTAAATAGCTACTTGTCGGATCGTTTCGTCACGATGGTGATGAGACTCACTCTCTGCGTCTTACGTCTCCACGTGCTCTCTGCGTGTAAGAGACGTTTCGGATGTATCGACGTATTTTTCTTCAGATTAGATTTGATACCGAAATCTTAAAGAGTAAGGGAGAGAAGCGTTATCGTCGACTATAGATAATCGATTTGATTTTACGGATTTATATAAAGCTGGAGATTAAATTTTATTGGCAATAAATGTACGTGTAATCTTACTAAACGATATAAACACACGTGTAAGCCGAAAAAAATGTAATTTTCTGTAATGCAATGGAAAATCACGCGTAAGTTGTCAACGATAAAATATATCTTAATGAAATCAATATGCGCAGTTAAAATTTAAAAAACAAAAAACAAATTAATCTTCAAGTTAATCCGAAAAGCATAACGAGCGCCTCTCCAATTCCAATAACGCGAGAGAGCGAGAGGCATCGAGATGCAATCAGTAGCGGATGGTTGGCGGCACCGAAGCCAATTAAGTAAGCCAAAGACACGCGTCAGCCGCATTGGGCGGAAATGCCTGCTAGTAATGCCTGGGGCCCGGGTCTCCTGCTCAACGATCCACGTCGTCCAAGCAGCAGCCAAGCCAGCATCCTTGGCATAGGCCTGCTCTCTTTCTAGCCGCGAGACGTTCCCAAATCCCCCTCTACCATCCGGCACGTCGTCGTTCGCCTATACCTGCCAGACACTGGTCGCCAGACGCTGGCCAGAAGGTCCGAGAGTCGGAACGAGTTTAATTCGACCGCCTAAGAAATTCGCCGTGGTCGCATTCCTCAAGGAACTTCCCTGATTGTGTGTCCAGGCACTCTGCCGGGTTGTTACTTGACTTGCGCGCCCCGGCCGGCCTCGACTCCTAGTCGGACCAGCTCGACCGCGAGTATTTATGCGACTCGAGCCGGCCGGACAGTTTCTCGCGCGCGAGAGAGAGAGACCGGACTCTCTCCTACCGCCGCTAATGGTTATGGTAATTACCAACCGGACGGCCCTCTGGACCTCTCCCTCTCTCTCTCTCTTCTTCCACGCCCTAATTGCGAGCAATGGAATTACGAAATATCAAAGTTCAGCGGAAGCTGCCGCGACGAGCCGACATCCTCCTCCAACGGATGCTAGCCATACGCGAGAGAGAATCTCTCTCGCTCTTTCTCTCTAAGAAATTTCAAGTTTGCGTCTACAAGGGAGAGATGCTGGATCTCCTTGCTTGACCACCCACATTTTAGATGCTCAAGGCCTTTTTGGTGGTCGAAGATGAATGTAAGGAGAAAATTATGTGGCTCGGCCTAAGTAATTTTGGATTACTCCAGAATAATTTTCACCCTAAAATTGCAAGTTGGGCATATAATCGAATTTTTCCGTAATAAGTAGAATAATTCGAGTATTTCGACATACTTTGTCAATTTTTTGCTCGTACGATGCATTAAAGTACCTTTTTTTTAAAACCGCGTCTCATAAATCAACGAAAAAGGTGAAACTTACAAGCTCGAGTGAAAAACAATTTTGAAAAATGTTGAAAATCGATCGAACCCGCGGTGACGCGTTGGCGCTCGGAGACGAAAGCGTAGGCGCCAGAGAGACCGCATCTTCGATTTATATCGCAATAAATTTCAAGAGAGAAAGAGCGAGACGCACGAGAGAGAGAGAGAGAGAGAGAGAGAGAGAGAGAGAGAGAGCTAGCGCGCGCATTTTTCACCGGAAACTCCGCAGTTGCGCCAGTAATTATTTTCAGAACAATGTGGATACATTAAAATGATATATATTCTCCGGTCAGCTTTGGATGAAATAATTTACGAGAGCTTGCGAAAATGACGAAAAATCGCACGTGTCCTTGGCTCGTGCATTTCAAAATTTTGTGGATGTAAATTATATTTTATTTATTCTCGTTAAACTCGATTCTCAAACATGAAAACTCATATCGTACACTTTACTTTCTTCTAATTGAATCAGTCATGAATTTCCCCGTAAAATTCTTTTATACAAACAATTTTCCCTTGGATTCCCGGTAATCCGGATTATATTTAAATTCACCTCTTTCTCCGAAGTCCATTATGCCAAGTAATCAAAATAATAAATTTTAATACACCACTTGCTTCCAAACATAGCGCGACAAGCCGCACCAAAACAAAATAGCACATTCCATCATACACAAACGCAAATTTTCATTTATTTAGCTTAGCTTCATATTACCTCCCACTATATAAACCTCCTGCACACCGCAAAGGCAAAAAAAAGGAATATTTCTTTTACCACCGGCGAACAGAGAGATAGAGGCGCCAGAGCGTGCGGTCACGGAATGTCTTCGTGAGTCGCGTGCGAGCGTAGATGGTCGGCGAGCCGAAAACATCGGGGAGAGTCCACAATTCTGCGGAGCGCTTCTCAGCGAGATTGGGGGGGGGGCGAGCAGAGTAAAAATTCCATTCTTATTCTCTCGCAAAATAATCTTAAATCCAGTTTGGCAAGTCCTTTTCCGGGCATAAAGGCCCGTAGTGCAGACCAAAAGCGCACCCGGGGGCCACCACCTCCCCTCGTTCCGTATGTGCAAGGAGCCTCGCATTGCGCGCTACCGCTACGTGATCAGGATATGCAAAACCTCGCGTCTTTTCTTCTGGTCGGCGAGAAAGAAAAGGCCATGAGGGGAGCATATACGGGAACTAAATCGCCGGAATTTCTTTTGCAAATCGCACGTTTCAGTCTGGGTCTACGTATATTATTCGCACTCGTGAAAGGTGTGTTATTAATAAATTTTAAATGGAACGAATCAATGTTTCGTCGAACATTCCTTGTCAAAATTTCCAATTTCCGATAATTGCGAGAGCTTGCCCGAAATTAATTTCAAAATAATTTCATCTATTTTCAACGTAAAAGGAGAAGAACCAAAAAAAGCCGCAGCTGCTTTGTAAGCTTGGAGTTTGCGCTGACAAGCGCGCGAGGCGGTAATATACATAAAGTTAGCGCAGGCGCTCGATCAATCTCTCTCTCTCTGCCGCGAAAATTTTCTAATTTAAACTCCCGCTCTTTTTAATTAATCGATCGTCGCTAACGCCAGCGCGTTAAGCTTGTGCTCTCGACGTTATTTCCCCCAAAAGTTTACCATAGTCCACGCGCGCACACGAGAAAGAGAGTGACTTGTGTTGCCGATTTTTGCGCGGCTAAATAAGCGCCTGAAACCGACAGAATCCATTTCGGGGATCTGCAGATACGCCGAGAACGACACGCAGTGCCTCGACCCGCGCTGCAGCGCAAAAGTTTATAAACCGCTGTTCCACACCTCGCCTTCGTGGCTCTCTTAAACCACAGGCCTTGGTGTAGCTCACCTTGCAGTATGGAACGGCAAGCGTCCACCTCAATGCGAAAACTAGACGTCAAGTCGAAAATTCAATCCTTACCGCGAAATAGTGTGTCGAACCAGCTTTTATTTGCTCGACTTTTTTCTCTCTTTTTCTGACGAGCGTTAGAAATGCGTTACTACCGCACGATGTCCGTATGCTAAACTAGAGTGATGGATGATTTTTGCCCGGAAAGTTTTCCGACGAGAAATTTCAATAGTAACGAAAAACGTAGAGAAAAATTGATACGAGAATTTGTTTTCTTTTTAGTTTGAACGAAAGTTCGCAGTGTTAATTGGCAAATAATTATTCAAATTAGTTCAAAAGGTACATCGACGCGTTTAATACGAAAATGTTAGTACGTTCATTATTCATACATTTTCGACTTATAAAATTGGCCTGTTCATTCAAAACTTTATTTCATTACAATATCAATAACACATAGATTTGAGTCACAAAAGTTTGCAAGTTCCATACGAAGAAACGAAAATCGACAAGAAGAAAGCCCGGGGGGGAGGGTAAAGGGGGTAGCAAGGAAAATTGGTATAGCCAATTACGGAGTGTCAATAGGGTAACGCGATAGAGCGGCAATCGGCAGCGGAAGGCCAACGCGCGCGTATTTCCGGATCAGCGTATCTCTTTATTTACGGAAAATATTGACCCAGAATCGTCAGCCGAGACCATTTCATATTTCCCGGGAGCAGTCACCTCCCTCCCCCCCCCCTTTCGCAATAAACTCGCTGCCCTCTTGGAACGACTCCTCGTTTACAGAAGGCTTAAGCTCCGAAAGGAGCCCCGACGTATTATTATGACAAGATACTCATATGTATATACGCCTCTCTTGTTCTTCTATTATTTATACACCGATGGACGACACGTTATGTATTTGTCTTGCAAGAAGATCAAATATTTTGCTCGAGAATCAGCAGTGTTCGTATCCAATCTCCAAAATACATACCCCAGAATCGAACGGTTCTCGCAATGTTACAAAACGCTTTTGCCACCGTCTCGTTAAAAAATCCGACATTCCGTCGGATAAACCCCGCGTCACAGCTTTATATCCATTCCACGCGATATTTCGCCGGCGCCTGCAATAACCATAACCGAGAGAGGAGACACGGCGTGTAATACGCCGGGTGGCACAATGAAAGCTCAGCTTCAAGCTCGTTCTCTCGCGAGAGAGAAGCTCGCGCGTAAAAGCAGCGAGAGCTCAGGCTGCTGGATGCCTAATTAACAGCTTCGCGACAATGGAAGAACGATATAAGCTCGTGTTTCGGATGAATCGAGACTTGGGGTGTCGAGGCTGTGTCTCGCTCTCGGTTACATTCTCGCCTTTTGCCCCTGTGATGCTCGTTATATGCCGCTAAGACGCGCATTCTCGATTTTAGAGCGGAATGTGAAAGGCAGACTGGCGAAATTGAAACGAGAAAAATGATGTTTAAATAAAAGCCGGATATGCGAATCTTATTCTTTCCAATCGATTATAAGCCACAATTTCTTTCTCGCGCTCAACATGGGAAAAAAGTTCCCTAATCTCGAAGCCAGCAAAGAGCGCGGCAAGCATAAGTACAGTACAAGAGCGGGGAAAAAAAGAGGCTAACGAGAAGGGAAGAGGAATGTCGATAGAAAGCCGAAAGCCTGCTGCTGCTTGCCGACAATTAGAATCGCTAAGGACTCGGCAAACGTGCAAGACCCCTCCGAGAGAGAGAGAGACAGAATAAACGACGCGCAGCTAGAAGAGGAAAAAGTTTAATTATAAACAGAGAGACGAGGCTCGCGCGAGGGAGGAAAGAGAGAGGCGCAGAGTCGCGAAGCCCCACGCGAGAGAGAGAGACAGCTCTCAAGAGGGCCTGACGTGGGTGTACGCTGAGGAGAGCGCCGCACGGGTAGACAGCGGTAGGAAAGCGAAGAGAGAGAGAGAGAGAAATGAAAATCAGAGGAAGGAGGATGTGAAGGACCGTCGAGGACTCGACAGGCAAATGGTCACGGCTTAGCGACGGAGGTAAAACTCTTTCGGCCGTAGAGAGAGAGGCGGCTGAGGCAATCCGTCCCGGAGATTATCCCCGGCTTCAAAAAGTTGTTAATTACTTGGATTTGCCCTCGCCCCCCCCCCCCCCCCCCGCCCCTCTCGCTCTATATCCTTATTCCTGCTCGTGTCCGGCGCAACTGCTGCTGCTTCCATGCTCCTGCACACAATCTGCATTCTATAAGTCGCAGGGCTCATCGATCGCCTTACTTTTACGAGCCTCGAGTATTGAGATTTATTTTTTAATCCCTCTCTTTCTCGCTGCTCGCTGTCCTCGCTCGGGGCTTCTTTGTTCGAGGAGCGACAGCCTTGGCGATCGGACCCGATCGCAATTTTATTCGGAGGAGAGAGAGAGAGAAAGAAAGGAGGCAGCTGTTGGCTTTTCTCAATCATCCTCGCGGACCTTACTGCCACCCTCGGCCTGGTCTAAGCCCAGTGAAAGGGCTGGGAGAAGCTTTAATCGCTCGACGTTTTAATTAAGATTGAAACCATTAAGAATCTGTATTATCAAGAGAAAAAACAACGGTGTGTATTAACGCAGGAACGTTAATAACAAAAAGAGAAGAGCGTGATTTAAAACAGCGTCTGACCGTATGTTGATCTTTACTACTGAAAATTAAAAGAAACGTTCGCTCAAAGTACAGACGCAATCGTACGAACTACTTAATAATCAAGAAAAAAACGTCTTAGGCATAGAACTGGCGCAAGGTTATATCGCAGAGAGCGGCACACACACACCGATACACGGCCGCGTTCGGCGTGCTTGCGTCCAGGCCGCAGCCAAACTGTTTGTCGCAGAAATTACCGAACACCAGGGCCACTATACACAGCCTGGCGCTAACGATACTTGCGAGTCCACCCCTATATAGAAGGGCTCAAGTTTCCCCGTAGCTGAAAACAGTACTGGCGAGAGAGAAGGGAGGGGAGGACGTATACGGTATACGTCCGATAGCCCTCGTCCACTTAATGGTCAAGTGCAGGCCGCAAAATGATCGTTGCGAGTAGCCCAAGATCCCGGACTCTCTCGCAAGTTTCCCTCAAGTTTGCGCGGTGAGCTTTTATGCGCGGCTACCCTCCCCCACCCTCGCTCGCTCGTGTGCTTAAAGCAAAATCAATGATATATATCGAACGCTACGACCCCCTCGTCCCTTCCCTCTTTTGCCCCCGTCTGATATGCCAAGTTCCCGAGATGACGTTATGTTGCGGCCAGGTTGGGAAAGCCGCTAAGGGCCTCCTCTAATATCGAGCTGTAAACACTTTGCTCTGCCTCAAGCTGGCCGTAGCATTTAAAAAAACTCCCTAAAGCTCATGCGCCACAGTATTGGATCTTGGTCTCTTCGATAACAACCGACACTGTCCAACGATTTTTTGTCACGAGAGCATAGGGGTGTGCAGGAAACCAGAGCTCGTTACACGCCGCAAAAACGATCTCGGCATCTACCTTCAATGCGGCGCACACGGCAATTTGCGCACATCGAGGATTGACCTTAGCCGAGCGGGGCATTAGCCCAAGCTGGCTGTAGTCGCTCTCGTATATAACCTATTGAAATTTGCGGGGCAATTACGGGGTAGTGCCGGGCCGAATCCGGCTAATCCGTTGAATGAGCGCGGCGAACTGTACTATGCCGCGCGCGAGACCACGACAATGCTACGCGCGCCGGCACAAAGATCCCCGGCGCCAATTAATGTCCGACGACAACGAGTCTCGGCGACGATGGGCACACGGATCCCCGTCGCTCTCTCTCTCTCGTTTCTCGAGTGTTCCCTCCCCCCTGCTTCATACCCTTTCGCCGTTGTACAGCTTTTGCGGTTGCTCGTAGATAAAGAGCCGACAGAGCCGCGTTACGCCTCGTCCTCGGCCGATTTCTGTAGGCTAACCGTGTGCTATTCAGTTATCCTCTCATCCTTCCTTTTTTCAGGGGAGACCGCAACGTGTCGCGACTCTTGCTCAACAGCGATGTATCGATCCGAATTTGGAACGAGAAGCTGATCGAGATTGTCGAGCGAGACTGATGGATAACGATAGTATTTTACACATCACTTATAATAGCTGACATCCTCTACG
The DNA here is from genome assembly GCA_030522585.1 of Anagyrus pseudococci. Classification (NCBI taxonomy): domain Eukaryota; kingdom Metazoa; phylum Arthropoda; class Insecta; order Hymenoptera; family Encyrtidae; genus Anagyrus; species Anagyrus pseudococci. The sequence continues at coordinate 54,481 of JAPYYQ010000904.1, forward strand.
AGCCTTAACGTGATTAAAAACTGCCTCGACTGTTATTTCAATTTCCAGATTACATAAATGACAGAGGCGAGTATTTCTCTCGCGTCTCTACGACAACGCAATATCGGCGTTAAAGCGAAGCCAGACGGGAAAGAAAGAAACGGCGCGCGCTAGGTGTATATTTAGAGAGCACAAAAAAAAGCGAGGAATATAACAAAGCAAAGTGAAAGAAACAAAGCGAATTTGATAAGGCCTGGGCGCGCGAGCCGTGCGGCGGCAGAGCCAACCCGGCCGAGAGAGAATTTTCTGGCTCTAACGAGAGAAAGAGGCGCTCCGCGTATACGTAGCTCCGTTAGCCTCTTAATTAATGCAACTTTTATTATTGTTTCCTTGAACAATTCAACCGCACTCGGCTCTCTCTCTTTCTCTTTAGCCGCGCCTCGAACTTTCGCCCGCAATTCACATACCTTTGACTGCTCTCCGTATCTCTCGCCCCCCCTCCCCCCCTCTACGCCCCCCTATCTAGTCTGCCCGCATTTCACTTTCCTGCTCGCGTTTTCCTTTCACGTCTCCGTCATAGAGTTTGCCTCTCGCTTCGGCTTCTTCTCCCGGTCACTTTTTTTTCTTCTTCCATGCATAGTGCGAGTTGCTCGGTCGGCGGACACGAATACCCATGGTCTGCTGTGAAATGCGGGAAAATGAAAAAATAGCGTTGTAGATTCGTAAAGATAGTGCAGATAAGCGATGGAATAAACTGGAAAGCGTAAACAAACATTTGTAATGCTAATGGAAAAAACGTTGCTCTTTTCGTATACTAATAATTTCGTGTCATTTTGGCAAGTAAAAAACTATATCAAAATACTCGTTTCATCGTTCCAAAACGAAATAAAAATCCAATAAGAGAAAAAAACAATGAGACAAAAAAGCTGCCAGAGCCAGTCTACCTCTTTCCCTAACACTTTTCTCGAGCAGAAACACATCGATCGTTAAATTGGCGTGAAAATACTCGGGCGAGCCTTCCCGAGGTAAACGAATGAAAGAGAAACTTCTCGGAGTTCCTTTAGCAAAGCGCGTAGTATTCTAAGCCCGACTCTCTTTCTCGCCAACCTCCTATTCTAACCCAGCTCAAACAGCAGCAGTAGCAATACCAGCAGTAGTATAGCATAGCGTCAAGCGGAACGAGTGTCGTAGGACGTAAAAAAGAGAAAGAGAGAGAGAGAGAGAGAGAGAGAGAGAGAGAGAGAGAGAGAGAGAATAGACGATCGAGAAGGCGAGGAGCGTGATAGGGAGGTTGGGGCTCCGTCTGTCACGTATGCATATCTTGGGACGCCGGGCGAAACTACGCCGCCAGCCGTGTCCAGGGCGCTTGCCTTCTCTCCTTTTCCCCGTGGGAGAGAGAGAGCCCAGAACCGTGGCCGGAGGAGCGGGAGTTAAAGGGGTCGCGAGGGGAAGTAGAGAGGGAGCAGAGAGCGACTGCCGGACGTACGTGGTCAACGCGGGCCAAACTGTCGGCGAAGTTACGTAAAATAGTTAGCGACACTTCTCCGGGGCCTTCGTGCCGACGCCGCTCTCTCTCTCTCTCTCTGCCACACTGGCTCTATGTGGTGCGCGTGTACCAGCTCGCCACCCACCGCCCCTTCTCCACCTACGTTCGCCTCCTTTTCCGAGTGAGAGGAGCCGCGTCAGTTTCAGAACGCCCCCCCCCCCCGCTCGTCACATGCATTTACAGTCAGACGCCGCTGCAGGACCTCTGCTTCCTCTATCTCGAAAATACACGGGTCGAGAAGAACTGCGGCAAGGAGTGGTAGTGTAGGCCTAGAGCTCCGTATTATTCGAGCTCCGCTGATGTATGGGCAAACAGGACTCGAGACGCGCGCGTCCACCGAGACCCGCGCGCTCCTTCCTCCTGAGATATACCACTCGTACGTGACCGATATGAAGGATGTGCGTGTGTTGGGCAGAGACGGACACTCGCGCGCGAGCGAACGAGCTTTTATGATGAAATAAGTTGATTTTCAGGAGCGTCGGACTAGAGGGACCTGTGTCGGTTTGTTTCCGTGATATTCGGAATATGAGGGCTGGAATCTTTTCTTCTTTTTTTTCTGGCTTGACGTTTATTACTTGGAAGTTGAGACGATACGAGTAGCGTTTGCGATTGGTTATTTTGAGAATTCCCAATGATTTTCGTAATTGCCACACTAGGGAAAACCTACGTCGCGTTGATGTGCATTAATTTTGTAACGGTATATAAAGAACAGAGAAAAAAAATGTAATAACGTTCGCCGTAATGACCAAAAGTTTTAAGAAAATTAAGGACGTTTTAGCCGGGACGAAAGCAAACTAACGAAGGACAAGAGTAAGTGGATAGAGAGAGAGAGAGGTGGAACGGGGTGGGCTAGAGCGAAGGGGGGGAGGCGGGGTCAGAGAGAAACTATAGAGTATTCCATATATTTTATTTACGCCTTATTTGCTGGGAGACCTGCGACTTGTTTACTTTCCAAGATACACAAGAGGACCTAGCCAAGCCTCTCCCCCCTCCTCTCGCTCGCGTTTGGCTAGTGTTCCGTAATATCGAGGTTTCAATTAACGCTTTGTCGTTTAACAGAATACGGGCCGGAAAACGTTGCCGGACTCGAGACTTGCTTTAAGGCACGCGCGCGCGCACACACGCAAGCGGACTTATTGAGAAAACTTTTCACTTGCAAACAACAAAAATTTCATTTGATCGTCGGGTATTCATTAGTAATCGAGGAATAAGGAAATTATGGCTGTTTCGGTTAAATTTTCTAATCGACAATGTAAGCAAACGATTTGTTTAAGCATTTTATCAATTAGTGACAAAATTTCATGGTTGATCATCATCGGCGTTTGATTAATAAAAGCTAATAAAGGGATTATTAACATTTTTAAATAAACACGCAAAAGCTCTTCCCTCGAGCTCTCTTTCCGGTCCCTTTGTCCTCTTACGGGAGGATGGGGGTAGGTCGGGTCCTTCGCCAAAACCTTAATATCATTACCTTCATTAGCAGCGGAACCAAGGCCAATTACAATACCTAATGAACCCATAGCGCGAGAGCTTTTTCTTCCGAGTCCTCCTCGCCGATTCAGCCACGGCATCTCCCGGGCGTATCCTTAATGCAGCCGAAGAGGCTTGTTTTCTTTTCTTACTTTTGAATTTCAAGCTACGGCGAGACGGTAAGGCGGGAACGAAGGATTTCATCAGTGCTATTTTATCCGTCAAAACAATCGCAATCCACGGTATTTATCATGCAAAGTGGCCAGACTACCTTTTTTTTCATCTCCCATACCCCCCTTTTTACTTTTCCACATTTGCATTTGTGATTTCTTTTAGGCCGGAGAGCTTAAAATGCAGCGAAATTATTGAATTAAACGAGCGCGATTTTTATTGTGTTTTATCGATGTGTAGACCAAAGACATTGAATTGTTGCAATGTTATCTTGCTGATTCGTAATACTATTAAGATATTTGTAATTTATCAATTAGAATTACAAACTCCAATCAGATAATAAGCAATAATTCTCAAATTGATGTCCAATCCTTACAAATTGAAAGCAAAAAGAAAATTGATAAATGACGGTCCACGTGTCAGGCGAAAAATTGGTAGTTGAAAAATATGTATTAAAAGCATACGTGACGCGTCGGGCTAGCGGGGCCGCGAGAGAGAACGGGGGTAACGGAAAAATTTGTGAAACGCCTCCGGTCTTTATCGGATAGGTCCATTCCCCACGAGAGCGTAACGGACGCTTCGGGTCATCCTCCGACCACCGGGGCAGGTCTTTCCCCTTCCCAAGTGTATCCCGTCACGTTACATAAAATATAGATTTCTCTAATGCATCGATATGCATAGAGTTAGCATCCGGCTTGGCCTCGGGCCGCTCTCCTCTCGCTGGCCGTCCCTTTTTAAAAAGAAAAAGGCGAGGGGATGAAATAAGAGCGAGAAAACTGGTAAGACCTGGAAAGGAAATCTGTCTTTTTTTTTATTTTATTTTGCCTCACGGGGAATTCTCGCTGCTCCGCGACAAAATATCTATTGTGATTCAAATTACGGGATGTTGAGAGGGACGCGGGCTTCGAGCGGTAATTTATCGATTTCTATGCGAATGGGAAATGTTGCAAAAATAATAATGACATTCTCTCTTGTTTATTTCGCCATTATTGTTTTATGATAAAATATCTTTCTCGTTGTTTATACACGATTCTCTTAACGATGGATTTGGAATTTATGAATAATTATAAACTTTTTTTCTCGGCTGTTGTTTATTTAATCGTCAATATTTCAAGCGAAAAGACGATCCAGCCAAATAAAAAAGAGACATTGTAAAAAGGCCAAATTCCTGCGTGAAAAGCACCGCAAATGATTTGTGAATATGCACGTATTAGGGAAAGAGGGGGGTCAGAGTGTCCGTCGGACACCGCGGTAAGGGTGAAAAAAAGCCTCGGTCTCTTGAGCATCCGCCGAGCTAACGGAAAATATTTGAGAGGACGGCCTCAAATTTATCGTCCGCACTATAAGGGCACCCTTAATTTTTCAACTTGTTGTATGTGCGGTGTTAGCCGGCGTCTGGAAAATACATAAACGTACATATTTTTACGGCTGCGAGAGTCGGCATTGCGAGGGCGATTTATTAACGATTTCCCGGGTATTAATTCAAAACAAATTTTGGGAGGGAACTTAATTTGTCAGGTGATAAATTACGAGTTAGAGGGACGTTTGAGAGAAAGAGAGAGATGTAATTTGCTAATTGCCTTATTCTACTTAGCCTCTCTCGCTCTCATTTTTACAGCGTCTCGTATGATAATTATTTTTATCCGTTAATCAGTTTACATTTATAATCGTAGATCAAAATTAATCCTCCCAATTAACGATATCAACGGAGGAGTCACGCTTTCCAAAATTATTTAACCCCTCGCTTATAGAGCAGACCATCATTCACGCTCGACGCGTTGGACTATTACGTCGATGAATCCTTCTCTCTCTCTCGGTCGCGTTTAAAGCAAAATCGCTCGGTTCTCAAATTTGCCAAGAGAGAGAGAGAGAGAGAGAGAGGCTTGACAATTTTGGCAGCGCGAAACTCCATATACATCCACAGCTCGAGCTGAAGGCTCAGAAGGAGGGGACGCTAGTTCTGGACGTCGATTAATCCGGAATTTCGCACGCCCTTGGGAATCGTCGGAGGAGGTATGCCGGCGCGAAGGAGCAGACGTCCCCCTTCGTACAGCAGAGACGACGGCCGTCCTCACGGCGCGCATCTCTCCGCTACGCGGGATTAGGGATGCATTACCGCTCGGGCGACGGTGCGGTGACGACGAGGGTCTCGGGGGGTGGAGGGGAGCTTCTACTAATTAGATCCGGGAAGGAGCTTGGGAGAAAGGGTTTAGGCTAGTCCACGGGCTCTCTTCGTGTGTATCGCCACCTAACAGCCTTTACGTCCGCACGGACGAACTGACCTTTTAGGCTTATATTGCAGGCGTGCGCATGAGCTTGATTCTCAGCGTCCAAGTCTGTGTTGTGCTGTTGTGTTATTGACGAATGACTTTTTGAGTAGTTGACTGTTTTTAATTTTTTTAATGATAATATTTTTTGTGATTATTTAATATTTTTTAGAAAAATTATTCAAATCGTTCAATATCGTTCATTCTTTATTCCACAATATTCCATCGAACGCCGACAATGAAAAAGCACTCTAAATAATACAAATTCGGCCGGAAAAGCCGTTCGCAAAGAAAAATAAAAGTCAAAGTGCTGCATCCGAAGTCTGCGAAAAAAGAGGAAGAGCAAAAAGAAAGATGGAGAGAAAAGGAGTAAGGGAGCGAGAGCAGGAAAAAATTGCTATCGAATGCTGAAAGGATCATTCGGAGATCCTTTCAGAGTCGAAGTCAAGGCAGAACGTATTACCATCGTCTAGCGCGTGGGCCCTAGCGCGAGCAAAAAAAGAAACGTGCTCTCTTTCTCCTTCTGCGCCGCATGCAGACGATGCAGGTATGCGTGGAGTAAAGGAGTAAGAGAGAGAGAGAGATGCCGTATTTTCCACCAACGGCTGTCGAAGATCGGAGCTGCGCTGCGCGAATCCTAGCCGAGCAGCGATTCGACGCCTGAAAAAGGTAAAAAAGAGAAAGAGAGAGGGAGAGGCATATAAGAGAAGAAAAGCAGTAGGAGCAGAGCAGCAGTGGTAGCGGAGCACCAGTGGTGCGCCAGTAGCAGCGAAAGCTCTGAGAATGAAAAAAAAAGCTCAAGAGACGAGCGAGAGAGAGAAGCTAGGAAAGTACGTGTAGAGTGTGGAAAAAGGAGTGAAAAAAGGGGAAGGAAAGAGAGAGAGAGAGGAAAGACGAGGCAAAGGTGGTAGTGGTGGAAGACGAGGTTGGAAAAAGAAAGACGACAGGCCTGGAGGCGGCGTCGGCCGCCCACGGTCTCCTGGCTCTCTGTTGCTGATGGTGGCCAGGTCGCTCTGCTATATAGCGAGCCAGTGCACGAGAGAGAAGGAGAGAGAGGATAGAAGTGCCTCGGGTCGGGGCGTTCCTCGTCCGAGAGCCCAATCGTCGCTCTCGTTTTCCCGGTGTGCTCTCCAGCGGCCTGCTATAGAACGCTGCTGCCTCCTCGAGAGATCCCGGTGCCCTCTCTTACACCTCCCCTCTCCACCTGTCCGTGAGAGGCGCGCGCAGCGCTTTGCCGTCTGTAGGGGGGGGGGGGGAAGGGAAAAACGCGCTGACCCCGATATATACCAGCTCTCTCTCTCTCTCTCCTCTACCACCCCTCACTGCACTCTCCTCCCCTTACTTGCAGCCAGCTCCTCTCTCTCTCTCAGCTTTTCCCATCCTCCTATACGTGCGCACTCCGAGAGCGTCGGTCTGACCTTTTCCCGCAGCTTCTTGCAGCGGGCACTCTTTTTTCTCTCTCTCTACCATCGTTTCTCTTTCTCGTTCGCCCTCTCCCCTCCTTTTCACCTCCTCCTCCTCCTCCTCTGCCGTCGTCCCGTCTTGCCGGGGATGTTATTGGTAGGGCACATCGGATGCACGTTTTCTCTCCCCCCCCTCCTTCTCCCGCCTCCGTGTCCCAGGTCTTCGGCAGCTGCGCCGCGGCACTGGAATCGCAAATTTCACGGATAATGAAGCTGGGGAAGACTGCAAGATACCGAGCCGAGCGCTGAATTTCCAATAGCTCTCGGGGCCGCGTCGCTGCTACTCCGCTGTAGTCCCACTGATGTTGCCGCTGCTGCTGCTACTACTACTTTTGGATACCTTGGCTTCTTATACCCGCCTCCCGTTTTCACTCCGTGTCTTTTCTTTCTACCGTTACGTTGGTGGAATACGCCAGTAGCCTTACAAAGGACGCGCTGTATATGTGCAGTCTGACATATTCCATCGATAATGTTATTCTAACTGATTCTTCAAAATTAAGCATCTTTACGTTATTAGGGGAACGCACTGGCCCCTAAACCAACCCGAAAACATCTTAAAAAATCCAAGTGCCATAAAGCATCGAGCCCCTACAACCCAAAATTCTCACCGTACACACCTGTCCAACGCGAGAAGCCAGCCGAGCGATATCAAATGACCGGCAATCCTCTTACGAGTCTCCCAGCTGAAAAGACGTAGTATAGCAATCCCCATCTCTTTTCTCTACAAAAAAAACGAGACGGAAAGCTCGGCGGTGTTCGTCAGTGTCTCTCGTTCGTCTCTTTCTCTCGGGAGATGGCCGCGCTCTCTCCATCCGCTTTTCCAAGTGTCCCCTCTTCTTCGCTAACTTTTTTGTCGCGCTCGCGTGCTCTCCTCTCTCTCTCTCTCTCTCGAGCTTTATTCCGCTCCTTTATTCCCGGGGCTCGGTCGCGCGTGGCCCGCTCGGCAAAGAGTCGCCACGCCAGGCTGGCTTGAGATAAAAGGACACAATATTCCTCGCGACAATGCCACCCGGACCTACCCTCCTCCCGCTCTCTACCGCCCAGTCCGTAATGTATTTAACTTGAGAACTCCGCGGAATATTGCCGCTTTGGCCACGGGCTTCTATACCTATGTACACTTGCCGCAGTGCTACTACGTAGAGAAAGAGAGAATAGTCGCCGGGTGTGGTAGAAAAGGGGGGGAAGGGTCGAGGGGGTTGGCTCTGGAGAGGGGGGGGGGAAGGCGACCGAGAGCCAAAGTGGTCCGGAGCCGCTGGCGCGGGATTATTTTGCCGCATTGTTTTTCGAACGCTTCAGCCGCCAGCTCTTTCTATTCTCTCTTTCTCTCTCACCCCTACTCTTCCTCTATAGTATATACTTATATTCACTACGATGCTTATATTGAAAATTAAGTCTCGCTGTGTAATTCTAGTGCCAGGGAGTCTCATTAATTTTTTTATTCTAATTAATTTATTGACCTATCGATTCTCGTGCGTTTTTATACTGATCTACATCCTCTCAAGAAATTCCCTCTAACAACAAAAAATCGGCCAGTATGTCCTCTACAAAATCGGCAATGTAATCAGACTTGATTAACAGTACATTATCGAGCTTGCCACCCAATAAATACGGCGAAGCTGATTAAACAGCCGAGGAGACATCGGATACCGAATAATCGCTTCTGCTTATCAAAGATCCCAGCGTCGGCTGCCCTTCCAGCCAACGAAAGAAAAAAAACGTATCTCCGTATATAACAGGCTCGGTGGCAGCTAGCGAAAGAGAAAAAGAGAGAGAGGGAAAGGGAAAAAATCAGGGGCAGGACTCGGGACAGCTATCGTAGTCAACGTGATTTTCCGTAAGAGAAGAGAAAGATAGAAAGAGAGAGAAAGATGGTCCAGGGAGAGAGAGAGCCTCGTAGATCACGAGAGGAAAACGAGGACGACTATGGTGCCGCTGGCGTGCGCGTCGGAGCAATTGAGTTAGGAAGGAAGGAACCAGTTCGGCAAACACTTCTCTCTCTCTCTCTCTCTCTCTCTCTCTCTCTTGGCCGTAAGGATTTATGACTTAAAAAAGTCTCCGGGCCGGGGCCAGCCCTGCCCGCTTTATCTGTAATGTACTGATCTTGCCTTCGTCGGCGCTCGCTCAGCCGGAGATCCACTGCTCCTTATACCTCGGCCCCCTCCCCCCTTACCCCTGATTCAGCTGTTCCCTCTTATTCTCACGCACACAAAACCTCTTCCGATTTTTTTCTGTCTTTTTCTTCTTCTTTATTTTGTCTTCTCCGCGCGTTATCTTTTCGGGTATGAACTTTTGTTTTTCTCCCGCGCGTCTCGCGTCCCCCCGTGAAATTGTCGTTTTATCGCTTCCCTCCGCTTACTTTTTCCGTTTGCGTTATTCTAATACTGCGTCAAAGCAAATGTTCATCCTGTATAGCCTTACCCCTCTACTAAAAATTCCAAATTTACCTCATACAAGTAAAAATAAGCCCAACATCAGTAGTCCGCCGTTATACAAAAACTAGAGTAGACTTCATAAGGCCACTTGATCAAATCCATAGCCAGCAGTCGACAGTCGCTTACAATCAAAAACTCCATCTTTCCGCTTCTGAATAATCGCTCGCTATCTTATTGCCCTACAATCCCCCGGTCCAGCTCTCCAACTCTCTCTCTCTCCTCCTCCCGTAAGGCCAAGTCGACTTTCTTGGCCTCCTCCCTTTTCCGATGCGTCTGCAAGATCCCAATGGCCCTTACAACCGGTATCGAGACTCGTGCGCTCATGATTTATGTACGCCAGCCTGGAAGTAAGAGAGAGAGAAGCCCTTGGCATGGTACGGAGAGCTTGCGGATTTCCTGCATCTTGATCGCCTTCTCTCTCTCCTTAGCCCTTGGCGTTTCTCCACGTTTCTTTTCTCTCTCTCTCTCTCCGGTCGCGCGAACTTACCGCCGGCCGGCGCAGCTTGCGGAGATAAGCCGGCCTCTCCTTATTACTGATAGGACGAGCTTTTAATTTGATTCTCGATGTTTGCGGTGATTTATGGGCCGGCCTCTCCTCCTTATTCTTTTTTCCTTCGTTCTTCCTTGTCTTTTTTTGCGTTTGTTCGTTCGCGCGCCTGTTATTGCGTAATTAAGGAATAAATTTAAAGCCGCACACGGGTCAGTGAGCTTTTTAACGTCTTACGTCCTGGATTTTGTATATTACGACGCAATAATAAAGAAACGACATTGCTTTACGTTTGAAATAAAAATCGACACTATACGCACCATTCCTCGCACTGTAAACCAACGTCCATGCAAACGGCATTCAGCGTCTCAACACGAATCGAAGGACAAAAGTCGGCCAAAAGCTCGTCGCTAAGCGCGCGAACACGTCGAGCATCTTAAAGCCCAAAAGCCAATCAATTGGGCAAATATGCCGCGCAAGGGTGACGCGGCATGGGTGCGGGCCGTATAGGCGTGTCGCAGAAAGAAAGGTCGAAGGAGGCGGGATAGGGGCCTCTAATTGGGGAGGCGGACGCCCTCTTACCTCCTCGGACTCTCTTGGCTTTTCCGATCACATACGCTACCCTTACCCTCCCCCTACGCACATACGATGTTTGCCGAGAGCTGCTGGAGATGGCCTTGAGGATGCTGGCTTGGTGGAGAGAGGCAGCTAAGGTCTTCGAGATGCAAATTACAGGCTGTAGAGCGATACTCGTGCGTGATTTTGGGGGAAAGTGTAAGCTTCAACGGATATATTTTTTATGATACTTTTTTGGGAATTATTGAAATATTCTTCAGGTGAATATGAATGAAGTTGCTATAAGTAATTAGCGTCTTATTCTACAGATGACCTGCGAGTTTCCTCGAGTCCTTAGCTTTCAGAAAGCTCTCAAATTAATCAGCGTCAAGTTCGAGCCTGCTCATCTCGATCGAATAGATCACAAGAGCACTAAAATCTGTATACACCCAACATCCCTGCTAACAGCAGTAAGCATCAGCTAGTGCCGTTTACGTTCACCCCGTCAATGCTTCATGCGCCAAGATTTCCTCTCTTCCTCTCGATACCAAGTCATACTTTCAGTCCTTACACCCCAAGACCCCCCCTCTCTCTCTCTCTCATTCTCTCTTTCTCTTGGCTATTTGATCTGACCATAAAGTTTTGCAGCGAGGCAAAGGGGCGGGGGGGAGAGAAAGCGAGCGCTAGTCCAAGGACGCGACTCCTTAAACTTGACCTCTAAGTGGTAACGTCCGGGACTGCCGTCTCGAAGTAAGTTTGCCCGCTGCCAAAGTTTCGCGCGAGCGAGCGAGCGCGGCCACCCTCATAATGCCGCGCGAAATTTTATTACGACCTTACCTCCCCCTGTGCCTCCATCCTCCTCCTCATCCAGTATCAACGCCAGATTCGCGAGGCTCTTTTTTTTTTTTAAACTTTCTCCATCACTGTCCAAGCGATACGTCATGCAGTTTGTTTGTGGCTGGACGAGAGAAAAAATAAGGCTACGCTGCGTGTGGGCATTAGCATATACTTTTGAGCGAGAGCTGTAAGCTGCTGATGGATCGTTAAAATTCTAGCATAAGTCTAATTGGATACTGTGTACGCACTCCATAATAATAATTACGTGTGGTTAATAATAATGTAATTTGGAGCGAAAAAACAATATAATAAACTTATGAAACACCACATAGAAAACTAATGTGGATACGCTACAAAGCCAGCACACGTACACATAAACACACACATTTGAGGTATAGATATATCTAGTGTAAAGACGTACTTTCAATCTTGCGCAACTGTCACCGAGCGAAATTCATCAAATTTTGTCAGGTCGACCGCCAGCAGCCGAGAGAGAGAGAGAGAGAGAGCGGCGCTGCCTCTATATATAACACGCGGCAGTCGCACCAGCTCCCGACACGTTTTCTTATACCGCCCGCTCTCTCGGGCAACGTCTCATGATCAATGAGCGGCCCTTGCGACGCAGGTGCTGCTTTGGACGCGGAATATTGTGCACGCCTAATCACCCACCCTGTCACTTTGACCACAGCAAGCAAGAGAGAGAAAGAGAGATAGGGTGATGGAGAGAGAGAGAGTAGGCGCGTGTGCTAGGCCACGATAGCGGATTGGTGTATATATATATACGACTGAAAATGGGGAAGGGGGAGCAAGCGTTGGCCAATACCCCTAGCCTCCCCCTAAGGACCCATAAATCGAAAGTTCGAGCCTGCCCCCGTCGCACGTACAGTGGCAGTAGCAGCAGCAGCAAGACGCGTATATGCTAAAGCGAAGCGCGAAGAGAGAAAGAGAGAGAGAGAGAGAGGCCTTTCCTTGCAGCGAGAGCTGCGGCTCTAAGATCTCGGATAAGGATAAAGACGGCTAGCGAAACTTTGGAGTTCGAAGACCGGCGCTCGGATAGAAAGGGAGCAGGGGTGCGCGGGGCGGGGGGGTTAAGAGGAGGGCCACAGAGCCCTCGAACTTGCTCGCTTACTTTTGGGCACGAATTTTGGGGATTAGACCGCAGCGTCAATGAGATAAATGCCAGGACGTCAAGATGCGGGAGGACGTAGCCAGTAGCAGCGGCCGCTACCGCAGCAAGATAAAAGCTTCAAGCTAGAGTTTGATCTCTCTCTCTCTCTCTCTCTCTCTCTCTCTCTCTCTCTCTCTCTCTTGTGCGCGAATTTTACATATTTATGAGAGAATTTGTTTGCACGGCACAATGTTGAAATTCACGTTTTTAGTTTGGATATCGCGCGGAGACCCTTTACTCTGACCTCCCTCCCCTCTCTTCTATATTCTCGACGCCCTTTCACCACCCCCCCTTGGCAGGTCCTTTGCGTATTATAATTCGCTCGAACAAATTTTCAACTAGTTGAAAATTTTATTCCCCTCATTGGCTAATTATAATACACCCCCTCCTTTCCACGAATTTGCGAACTAATGCGGAACTTGGATAACAAAAATGCTTATTCAAATTTCCGTTGTGCATGGTGAGAGGGCAATTTGGTTATGAAATTCGGGACGTTTTGGGTGGAAAAACGTTTTATTGGCCATTATCGTCGAGCTGCACGTTTTATACAAAGAGAATAAACATTTGTTGCTTAAAGGAAGTAAGAATCGCTCGAGAATTCGAGCATTAACGTAACGAACATTTTGGAAAAAAAGGTGGACATTTAACAAAGTATAGTTTCTCGGTTCAATTATTAAAGCCCCCTTTCAGCGAATCGTCTTATCGTTAATTCTCGCATCGTCGCGCTCATGCGAAAAGAAAATCGCATTTGTCACAGAGAGAGAGAGAGAGAGAGAGAGAGAGAGAGAGAGAGAGAGAGAGAGAGAGAGAGAAAGCAGTAAGAATCATTTACTCGGGTAATTACCGGAGGATGAGACGAACTTTTCGTCGAATCCAATTTGACGAGTCACGCGTGACCGTGTTTTTTTTCTTCTGTTTAAACTCGCAAAAAATTTAACTCATCGCGCCTATTACGCAACGAATTCCAAAAGAAATACCGGAAACTCTGTCCGATCATCTTGCAAGTCTGAAATAAAGAAAAAAAAATGTAGATACGCCGTTGAAGACTAATACAGGAGATATTCAAAAGCAAACCAATTAGCCCAGCGCTCGTTGACGCAGAGAAGCCATTCTCGCGGGCGGACGAGCCGATTTAACGACGGGTGAATAATTACCACCGGGGGCTTTTACTACCGGGCTAGCTTATGTATAAATCGCGAGGCGTTACGTTTTACGAGCCGTCGACGCGCGGGCCTCTCTCGCGTGTAAGTGAGTACTGCCAAAATGCGTTGGAGAAAAAAAAGCGTCGTTCGGCCGCAGAGCAGGTGCCCGAGTTATTTCGCTCCACAAAGGGCTTGTGGTGACGGGAAAACTCTTGTCTCACCAGGCAATAATAATCGCTCGAGGCACGCGCATATCGATCGTTAACGCGAGGTAAAAATAGACGGGTGAGATCGTTAAGCGATGCTGGAAGGGACGCGATGACCTGCAGTCGGTTTAATGGGCCGTAAGGCTGTTGGCGTTTGAAATTTGAACGGCATCGATGCGGAGGTCAAGTTATTCTTCGTGAAATAAGTCGTTTGTTAAAAGGAGATTTTATCAATGATTATTTTGTAATTCGACTGGGCAGTTATTAAGTACGTGGATTCAAGTTCTCGCGTTCGGTTGGGAGCTTTGGGATGTATTCCGGGATAGTCACGTATTCACAAGCCGGGAAATTTATCATCTAATATTAGCAGGACACGAGCACCCATGGGATATTCCTGAAATTCGATTTTATTAATTTCACTTAGGCCCTTTTGACCCTTTCCTAGTCATCGAGTTTTCGGTAAAAGGTTTTTGCCCTGAAATTCTCCTTTTGATCATCTTAACTTTTAATGTCGCGTTTTCACGGAAAATTACATGTGCAGCATTTGATAGTAAACTTTGACGCTTGAAATAAAAAAAAAATTCTTTTTTTTTCATTTTAACTCGATAAAACTTGCAATCGACGTGTACTTGGAAAACCAAAATAATACTTTGTCAAATTAAATAATCGAGCGTTATTAGCAATAAAAACGCGCCTATATAAATAAGTCACTCCCAAACCAACTGACGTAGGGGCCTTTTCGTATGGCCAAACCGTCGTCGAAGATTTCAAAGTTGATAAAAAAAAAAACTTTGTAGAGCTAGAGGCCGCGCGTGTGACGCGTGTGGCCATCGTCTCTCTCGCATACCAAATACATATATCCCCCCCCCCTTCTCTCCAGCTTCATAGCGGCACGAAAACGCGAAAATCATTTTATTCCACGCGGAAGCTCCTACCAGAAGGTGGCTGGATAGGGAAGGACAGCAGAAGGGGGGGTCGTTGGGAGAAGAAGTCGGCTGGAGAATGGAGGCAAGTAGAAGGCATATGGCAAATAATACGGCGTTTACGGCTCCCCCGATGCGGTTCTCTCTCAGGCCAAGCCGAGAAGACGGCTCGGACAGCGGGCAGAAGGAGGAGGAGGGGCTGGCTAGCGAGGAAGGCGCCGGCCAGCGTACCGCCGCGCGCAATATGCCAAACTTTGCCGAGCGAGTCTCCCGTCTCGTGCCCGGCAGGCCCGTTCTCGCCCTTCGTCTTGGCCAGAATCCGCCGAGGCTCGTGCTCTGGGAATTTAATTACTGTACAGTGCCCGGATTGTGCGCAGCCAGCTCTCTCTCTCTCGCTCTCTTGGACCCCGGAAATAAACTCGCCATTGTCGCCGGCAGAGGCCCAGAGGCGCGCTCTCGACGGTGCGACCACCCTCTCCCCTTACCCACACACAGCCTCTAGTGAACAGAGGCCAGATTTCATCGCGTTCTAACCATCGCCCCCCCCACCACCACGACCTCCTCGCTTTCTTTATCGCGAGTAAACATCAGCTGACCCCCGGAATATTTAATCAAACGTGAACGTTTAAACATCGAGTGTACAAAGTAGAAGAAAATCCGTGAAGCGCCTAATTTAGCGTGGTTAATAAGACCGATATCTCGATAAAAGGGAAAATTTGAAACAACATCAAAAAATGTCACAAGATGATGAAAGTAAAGCGAGAAATCCCACATCCAAGGATACAAGCGCTGCATTATCGATATCATCCCCTTTGGGCTGAGCACTATCCAAATAGCGCGTCGGCATATCGGGCTCGAGTCGACGCGCGAGTCTCTCCAGCCGAAGATCCACTCTTCTCTCGCAGCTTTCTGTCTAGGAGTGTTTTAATGCTTCTCTCTCTCTCTGCCGCGGAATATCGAAATCTCGTCTTACGGGAAACGATGGGGGCAGACACGCCGACGTATCAGCGGGAAAAGGGTACGGCTTGAGAGTGAGAGGCACTGGGGGGGGGGGCAGACGCCGGCTAAGGCTAAAATGAAAGTTGGAGCAACGCGAGAGAGTGAGAGAGCGGGACTTGCCGCAGCAAATCCGGCTTGATTAAAACACTGTAGGAGGAATTCCGTATACCCCTTTAGCCTCGCCCTATATACGTGCATCCCTTACCGCCTAGCCTCCGAGCGAGCTTTCTATCCTTATCCCCATCCACCTCCCCATTACCCACCTACTCTATCTTTCTCTTTCTCTCTCTCGACATACACTTGCCTCTTCTATCCCGAGAGAGAGAAGGCTGCCCTTCTCGCGCTGTTAAATATATAGGAAAGTAAGCAGTTTTATAATTAGCGGGCTCGAAACTTTTTGGCTTCTTGAAAAATGTCGAAAGCGCTTTAGATTTTTCATTTTAGATAGAAAAGGATTTTCCGTCCCCTCAGGCAGATAGAACTAGAAATTCGACTTTTACAATTTTTACACTTTAAACGATCTACATGTCATTGCATAGAAAATTAAGAAAACGAAGGCTGATGCGATTTCCGAAAATAATCGCAAGAGCGGCAAAATCATCCAGCCGCGTCTCCTCGTTACATCAAAGCTGAGAGAGCGAGATAGGCGTATATAGCTAAGGTTCCCTTAATTTGCAGTAACGGCACAGAGCCTTGGCGCTTCCCCTTTTCCCTCCTTGTTTTCAGCCGCGCGCAGCCGCTGCCAGAGATCGCGCATGACCCCGCGAGTTAGCTAGCGCGCAGCCCGCCCCTGGTCCACTTGGCCCATAGCAAGAGAGGGAGAGAGAGAGAGAGCATTAGGTATAATCTTAATGCAGTCTTATACGAAGCGGAACGGAGGCTATATTTCATTATAACCCCGCACAGACCTTCCGGACCCCTCTCTACACCGAGCGAGGGAGAGAGAGAGAGAGAAACCCTTTCCATTTCGGCTATAAGCGCTCGTTCTCGCGAGCTCTTGCCAGATATTGAGGGAATCGGGGCGGGGGGGGAGGGTACGAGCGCGGTCTGCCGAGAAGGCGATATCCAAGCGGGAAAGAGACGACGCAGAATCTCTTCTTCGAGGAGAGAGAGAAAGAGAACGAAGCGCTGGGGCGGGAATTATCTACGAAGGACAGAGAGCCGCGGGCTCTGGCGGTGAGAAAAAGCTCTCGTTGCGGAGAGAGAGGGAATAAGGCGGGTTCTCGAGGCTCTGGCCTGCTGTTAAATCCTGATCTCCGAGTAAAGATGAGATTTAATATGGAATTGATAAATGAGCCTGTTGCGGTTTGTTTAAACTTTGAACTCGATAACATTGCGAATAATCGGGGAATGGGCAATTTAAAAATATTGTCTGACAAATGCTTGAACTTTTCTACTTAAAATTATGCATTAGTCTTGTAGCCGCGGGTTGTATTACGTAAAACGACAACAAAATTTCATGCCAAGTGTAAATTACTCTTAATCAAAGCGATAACGATATTACAATACTAAAATACATTCAGTTTTTATTAATTTACGATTGCAACGATACTTTACGGAATGTTTCAATTTTCCGCGCAGACCCGAGAGATAATTATTAAAGGCTAGTATCCATCAGCCGTGGCTCGTACACTCCAACTCTCGTAAATTAGACCCGCGCAAAGTTGCAGCAGCATCAGTCTTCGATTTTCTCTCTCTCTCTCTCTCTCTCTCATCCGCGTCTCGTAGATCCGGTTTGTGGTGTGGCAAGCATACGAGCCTCGCCAAATTTCATATACACGTGTGCAGCATCAGCCAACTCTGGCAAGGCATAATTTAGATTATTTATCATTTCGTTTGAAATGATTTTTATTTCAAATCAAAAACCATCGACTACGAGGAACAGCAACGAGAGCAAACGATATTCACTCTAAGAACCCGCGGCTAAGCTTGAGGTTCCACCTCGAACTTTATCCCCGGGAAAATCCAACTTCCACCGCAGATTTAGACAGATCTTTCTGCTGCCCTCGCGAAAGGGGTGCGCTATTCCACTTCTCAAGAGAGAGAAAGCGTGGGAAGTCCAAACCACGCGGTAGTGTCCGAAAAGAGCCCGCGGCTCTCTCTCTCTCGGAGCGCGGCCAGCTGGTAACATCAGCCAAGAGAGTGAGAGGCACAACGGTCAGTCGAGATTTTCCGGGCTGAAGCTCCGGCCATCAAGCTCCGCAAGTACAGCAGACGGGCCCTCTGGCTAGCTCTCGCGGCGCGTGTGGCCGCTTTAAGCGAAGCGGCCTCGACGGAGAAAATGGCCATGACGTTACGCCCCGGCGGCTCTCTCTCTCTCTCTTACTTACGCAGAAAGAGCAAGCCCGCCTTCGAGCGAACGAGCCTTGAGCCTGAAGAGACTCCGCGCGTATTTACGACGTTACAATGCCCCAAGGGCTAACCCTCGCTCGGGATGGACTCCACAACTCCCACTCGTACCAGAAAACCTACATCCCTCTCTCTCGGCTATTTCCAACTGGAATAGAGACGGAGCGAGAAGGAGAATTGCAAGTCGGAAATACAGCTCTCTCTCGCGTCGTAACGACCGTATAAAACTCGCCTTTTTCGCGCCGTAATAGAGGCAATGACGAGAAGAGGGATAGCAGGCAAAGTTTCTTATAACTCTCGATTATGAGCTTTAGAGCACCAATACACGAATTCCCCCCTACCCCTTTTGAGACTTTATACGCCTTTTCTTTTCCCATTCTCGGGAATGTTGAATCTACAATTTAATACGATTTCGGAACTACGTAATTGTTCACGCGTCAATGTAATTAATGACCTACGGGTTGGGATATGTGAACAATTTATGGGTTACTGAATTGATGATATTTAATAAAGAACAATATTTTGGATTTTCAACATTTTGAAAAGCTCAACAACAAATCAATATTCGAAAAATTGAAATACTGGCCAAAATAGAGTAAGTTTTGGTTTAATTTGTTTTTAAAATCAAATTACAAACATCTTAATTATCCTATCAAGCAGTGGTTGAATAATACAAGATCATCCATTAAAAGAGAGAGGCATCGAGTCGTGAGAGTAGGCGGAATTAACAGCAATTTGATTGCGTAATTCTAAAGAAATACGTTAAAAGAGAGGGTGTAGCAGCTCTTGGGAGAATGGGGAGAGGGTGCGGTCACTCGCTATGCATATAGAAGCAAGTCGCATGACCTCCGTCCACACGGGCTCAGTACGCGGAGGTGCCAAAGAACCCGAGAACGGCTGAGGTGAGCCAGACGACCGTAAGTATTAAATAAATCTCCTTAAGCGGATTCGAGCCCTGGCTTTCCGGTATTTTAACGCCACGTTTTCCACGTCCTAATGCCGGATTAGCCAGACCTTAAACAGATTTTTTTCACTGGCCCTCGTGGGAACGCTTCGAGATGGGAAGGAGGGCTATATGTGTGCCTTTTTGAAAGGGTACAAGCTGATCCTGCTGACATAGAAAAGGTTTGCTTTTAATATCGTGTATTTACTTCTCTTAAAGAATCGCTAAACAGCGTGTTCTTGCTATCATCGCTAGGGATATTAAATTTTTAATGAATTTGATTTATTTTAAGAAAAATGGAACGTTAATCATTTGGTTTTAAAAATATGATACAAAGTTTATGTATATTTGTACAAAGACGACTCCAAGTGTAACTGTGATATTGTATAGTAATGATAAACAATAAATCATAAGCCATATTTTTATTTAATTATTATTAACTTGACTGTATGCTTCTAAAAATTAAAAAAAAAAGTTAGTACTGCTGTACGTAAGCGTCGTTGAAGACCCGAAATCTGTAACGAAGCACTTTCTGACGAGCAACGTGCAAACTTTGTTCGGCAAAAGCAGGCATTGAAACTTTCTTATCGGCAGTAAAGCTTGATTATCATCCGCCTCGGCAATCGATTCAGGTACTTTTAACCGATGCAATTGATGGGCTGAAAGCGACGAAAATTGTGAAATAACATTGTATTTGCTTAATTTTTTGAAATTCTTATACCTTAAGAAGTGTAAATACGTTAATGTATTTTGGCTAACAATACAATAAATATCGATCTGTGGCATGAGGTAAAAGCTGTAGCGCTGTTACTTTGCAACTCTTACCGACTGAAGACAACACACACGGGTTGATGTTTGTAAGCTCGCTTACTAGTTATTTGTACTATACGTTTAACTTTGCAAAAATAAACTTTATTAAACAGCGTTATGAAATCAAGCTATGATTACTCTGTTATTAAATTGTCATTTGTAAGTAAAAAGATTTTGTCTTTATCAACGGCAACTATATAAGTCTCGACGGTAGATAACCATAGTTGCTTACTATAACATTATTAGCTCAAAACTATTCAGTATTACCTCCACAGCTATTCATAAAATCAATTATGGGTAACATTGAATAAATAAACAAGTATGTATTGAAAAGAAACAAATAGACTTTTATTCACAAGAGGCAGGTATAGTTACATTGTGTCATGTCATTCGGTTGATCCATACAATAATAATATTCGTACGTAATTAATAATAATTTCTAATAATCAATCGTCTTGACTACGGAATATTAATGAGAATGTAAGCTCTGTGTTGTTTTTTTGTAATCATTTTTCTTTATCTTATTTTAATAAAAACTTTTCTCCTATTCTCAAATAATCGTATAAGTATACCCAGTACACGGATAATTATCGAAATAATTATTTGTATAACGGGATACGCGCGAAAACGTAAAGATCGTTAAACGTGGATTTTCTCGATGGTCTTCATTACATTCGTAAACAGCCAATGTCAACTCGAAAGTCTATTCTTTTATTTTTTTTTGTATTTATTTTATTTCGCTATTTTTTTAATATTTCTTAATTAACGAGCAGAAATTTATTTCTTGTCAACATTTGCAGCTAGTACCAGTAATTCTCTTTACTGCCAAATCATTGCATTTTATATTATAAGTTAGTAATGATCGTTATGACAATAACGACGCTCTCGTCGCGACGCGTGTATTAACAAAAAATAAAAAGAAAGAAAGCTTATATATCCAGTCGCAATATATATTCTCATCGCTCTCGAAACGTAGTAAACTTTATTTATTCGCTTATTTTTTTTTACTTTTTTCCTTTCCTCTATTTTTATTTTAATCGTACATCCATAAAGAACGACGAAAAATAATGAGCAGCTCGACCTCTCCGTTAGATGTTTTTATCATTTATATAAAGATGAAAAAAGCAACGGTGCGACGCGCGATAAATTTCAAACTCTCTCTCTCTCCCTACTCGTCTGCTTGCTTGTTTTTTTTTTTTGACATGACGATATACATATGTGGCGAGTTGATAATATATTTAACAATTACAACAGCTTTTCAACGATGACAAATGATATATCATTTTAGCATCTTAACGGTAGCGCACGCGTCGTGTGTTCGTGTGTACGTGTAATTTCTTCTTTTCTTCTTCTTCGTGTACGTGTAAACGTGTGGACTACTCGCTCAAGCGTATAGGATACGATTATATAAACGGTACTGTGGAGCTGACGGTCGCGTAAACCGTACCACATAGCACGGCAACGAAAGCGCATTAATCTCTCGTTATTTCTTTTTCTCACTCTGTACTTGTCACGCTATTGTAACATGTTTATTTTTTGTTGCTCTTGAATATATAATAATAATGACAATCGTGAAGCATATCTTTTTTTTTGTGCAATTCTTCGCTCCATCGGCTGCTTTCGATCATTGATTTTGTATTAGTTCTGTTAGGGGGGGGGGGGGGGGGTTTATTACGACATAACATATCTCACATTGATATACCGTAGGTCGCTCTAAAGATACGCTTTTTGTTTTTATCTCCATTATTAGCGGGTAATTAGTGGCTTGCTCGCTTGCCCCTGTTCCCCGAGGATCAAGCGGAGCACCCTTGATATAAGTTTTAGCCAGCGTGCTCGAGATTCTCTCGGTGAAAAGCCTAGTAGATTACATTGTTTAATTTAAGCTGTCTTAGCGCACGCGTATGTATGCAAGTTCGTGTGTGTGTGCGTGTGTGTGTGTGTGTGGGTTCGTGCAACGCTGTGTAAGTGCAATTTTACTTATTTTCCCGGTGAATTACATTTATTTGCTCGGTTGTTACATTTTTAGGGGGGGGGGGGGAGTGGGGTAGGTCAATGAGTGCGCACCTGCGCATTTGTAGTCACGATAAACGTTCGTACGTTGTGAAAATGATGTACACAGAATATTCAAGACCAGAACTGCGCCGTTTTATACAGAGCCGAGGTACAAAAATTCTTGTATTCCTTTTTTTTTTCTTCGAGAGAGAGATACATGGATATTTCTATCTTTGCTATTGTTCACTTTTTTCTTATTTTTTCTAAACACGGAATTTGTGATATAATATCGCACTGTAGCATTATGCTTAGGAGGTTTAGGGCAGGTGTTGGTGTCGGTGTACGTCTGGATGTGCGTGCCTGTGTGTGTATCTGTGTGCCTTTTATCTGTATTTAAAGCTCTTAACTAGCGTTATTTTTTTCCTTTTTTTTGTTGAATATTATAATTATTTACATCCAAGTCGCTGAAGCTGCATCCGGCCGAAACGTCAATGTATTATTTACAGCGCTACTCTAAATTTATAATGTATCTGTCCTTCTTTTATCTCTCGTTCTCCATCGGCATTTGGCGAGTGATACTCTCGCTCTGTCGACCGATTATTCTTTTTTCATTTTTTATTATCATTTGGCGATTCTCGCCTTTGTAGTTTCGCTTACTTTGGACTTTTTTTCTTCACTAATTCATTTTTTAGCTTGTATATTTAACGCACGCCTTGTAAATCTGCCATTCTCGACGTTCAGAAATAAAAAAGAAGAATTGATAAACGAAGAAAAAAAGCTCGATTTCAAAGCCCTTCGAGACTCGATCATTGCAAATTCGAATTCACGTTACACTGGCACACACATTATTAAACTTTTCTCTCTCTCTCTCTTTTTATCTACGTTTATTTTATTACCTCCGTATCAATTCATCAATTGTTCTGTGGCGCTTCAATGCCCACTCTAAACTTTTGTAATCGTGAAATCCTGGGTCCCACGTTAATTTGTCATCTTTAGCGTCTTCTCTTATCGTAAACTAGCGCAGAAAGAAAACAAAACAAACTAATATTACACTTCATTAATACCGCTCCGGTAATATTTTCGCGAGCAAGCTCTTTTAAACCACTGCCTTATCTATATCAATTAATATTCAATCAATGTAACATCAATCGCTCTCGCTCGGCTCAGCTTTAATTACAAGTGTCCTCGTCAAATTTCCATTGCATCACAGACACCCCAAATAAACGCGTTATGAAGCTTTCATATAATCTAAAAAAATGATTACCAAAGGAAACTTGTGTATAACGATTGAACGAAGCTGCCCCGAGCGTTACAACAAGTTTATAAAATCTACAATCTGATGTATGAGTGTGGGTGTGTGTGTATGTGTCTATGTGTGTGTGTAAGTGCGTGCTCGTAAAAGTGAGCACAAGCGGCCGGCTGCACAGAGAGGAGTCGACATAAATATATATATATGTAAGTATGTATAGGTATACGTATATATGTACGTGTGTACATGTATATACTTATACCTATATAGACATAGGTAACTGGGCCTTGAAACTCGCAAGCTCCTCGTTTGCGCTACACAGTGCAAGCATCTTCGTAATAGCGTCTCTATATTATAATGGCGTAGCAGCAGAGGAAGAAAAGAGGGAGGCCGGAGAAACTTTCACTACTCGTTCTCCCTCGATATCCATGTTAACTCTACGAGCCTCGCTCCTTGCTCTCTGCCTCTTGCCGTTACAAGTGTGTCTTTTTTTATTTATAGACTTTTGTATATATATAATATATTCATTCATTTGTTTATTTAATTGTATATATATATATATTCATTCATTTATTTTGTTTTATATTTGTGGCGCGCGGCTCAGTGACGAGTTGGCGCGCACTAGCGGACACTTTGCGTATACCCTCGCGATACGCGTCCTCTTTACTGTCATTACATACGAGCCGGTAAAGTGTGAGACTATTCACGCGGCTCCGTATCAGCCTTTTCAGTTCTGCAGACGCACAAAGCTCCGCTCAATATTTTTTCTTTAAATTTTCTGTTTCATATTCGATCGTTAGTTTTGTATTATTTTCTCTCGACGCAACTCGGCCCCCTCGCGAGTTTTCTAATCAACGTCTCTTGCTCTTGTTATTCATTTTGTTTGTCAGTATCATCTACATGTCCCGTCCGCTACGTACGTATCTCTCGGCCTGGATCGGCCATAAAAAATAAACTCCCCTAGCCAGCTACTCGAACGTGCTCGCCTGTTAACTGTACCTCTCTCTCTCTCTCTCTCTTTCCCAGACTAAAAACTACAGCTGCGACAGACGCGTATACATGTCAATGTAAAGCCCCAATGAACGCGCAGCAGCTACGTCTCGCCCCTTCTTCTCTCTCTCTACTTCTCGAGTATGTACATTACGGCTAGAGACGCGTTAGACGCACACGTGGTCCGTGCGCGTGTCCGGCTCACAGCGGCTGCCCTGCTGCTGACCAACTTAAGACTGGCTGCTCTCCCAGCGGGCTATCTGGATGCGCCTCGAGTCGAGGCTGGGCGATAGCAGCGATTTCAGCGAGGCACTCGGTGGCGACGTTCCTCCGAAGTACTTGAGGGTCAGAGGCGACTGCAGGTGACGGTGTCGGATGACCTCTCGCTCGCCAGGTAGTGGCCAGAGTTCCTGTTTATTCCACAGATACAAACATTCGTTTAGTTGTTTTTTTTCGGGAGGTCTAATGGATCTTGGCATTTTTGCGTTTCTACTAACGTCAGAATTTCGATTTTGTGCTATAGTGTCGGATGGTCGGTTATGCTGTGAGATATTTTTTTTGCGGATATTGGTAGGGAGGACGTAATATGAAATATATTTGAATGTCGTTGTGAAGTGCGATAATTGCGTTTAAACGCAGCTTCAATAGTCTGATTGAGTAAAAAAGTAAATTTCGTAAATAAGTGTTAATTCCGAGATTAGAGGGAAACCTCAGGATAACCAGACACAGAGCGAGTCTTGCATAATCGATACGAATTAATTATCCACCAATGCTGTCTGCTATCGTTTTTTATTTTTCATATCGTATCGTATTAAAGTCATTGTTAAGTTTATCGATTCCGATAAATCGATAGGTAAGCGGCACGAACAAGCGCTAGAACTCGATCGTTAAGCTAGCTTCTGTATCCGTGGTGTATTGAAATATTAATTAGATTTAATGAATTAATAATTTAATTTGCGCTTTGAGTCTTTGGGATTATGAAACCGTTTGTCGAGTGAATTTTGCTTTGATTTGTCTCGAACGTCGAGCGGAAAATAAGCTTTCACGATATTAAATTAATTAATCATGCGATTATTCGCAAAGAGAAAATTTTAATTAATTACCATAGTAGGAGAAGGCTTTAAATTTATTTTATAAATATTATCAAGTGAAGTATATTCAATTGCCAGTTATATTTTTTAAAATGTACATAAATTTATTATTGAGTACTTTTCTGATTGAATTTTAATTAAAAATCTTGGTGGAGTTGATGTTTGCCTTTCTCTATATCTTTCATAGTCATAATTATCAATCACAGACGTCTCTCGTAGTAAGTGCGCTCGCGTGCATCCAGAAAGAAAACCACGTGGATTATACATAAACACGCGCGTGTGGGGTGGATGTTCGTGTGGGTGTCTGCGTTCGGTGTCTCTGTCAATCCGTGTTTATGTCTACATACGTGTGTGTGTGTTTAAACCTTATTATTTTTTCTCATCTAACCTATATGAGTGTGGCGCGGTAAAGTCTAAAAGGCGTGGGGGGCCATATGGCGGCCAAATCCGGCCTGGGGTAGTTCGATCATCGGCCTTGTATTATCCTGCGTGGCCGCGGTAGAGCCGCTAGCCGGGCTGTCGGCGTAGGCTGTTGCATAAGCGTACTTAGCTGTACACACCTGGAGCGAGAGAGCCTCATCTCAGGACGAGTCGTTCTGCTTGTTCTTGCGCCCGGTGAGCGAGCCGACGAATGACTTGAGCGTCGCACCGAGACCACGGCCGCTCGGCGTGTTCACGCTGCTCGCAGCTCTGAAGCCCGGCGGATGGGCGTCCAGACATTTCTGGTACCTCAGCTGTAAGGAAAGAGTGAATGATCAGTTCTCTCTCTCTCGGCGCTTATGTCTATATCTGAGCTTCTTCGCTTACCTTGCACGCGGCCTCGACCGTCTTGCACAGGGCACCACTGCTCGGCTCGCAGTTGAAGACGTGCGCGAAGAACAGGTCCTGGGCGGTGTGCATTATGAACGCGCACTGCTTCGGGTTCTGGCCTATGCCGAGGAAGGACAGGTAGCGCACTCGGCATTCGGCTATCAGCTTGTCCTCCTGCAAGTCACACGAACGACGTGCCTTATACAACTTATCATCTATAAATACTAGTGATAGATATCAATGTCAATCAACGAACAAACTTACATTCGGCGTGAGGATGGATATCATACTCGGAGCAACGGCGACGTTGACGTTGCGCCACTGGTTGATGGGCGTGTTGGTGACGACCTGCTCGATCGCGTCGTTCAGCACGTCCATGCCGTTCGCTTGGGACACCTGGATGGAGCCGAGGTACTGGGCGCGCAATACCTTCTTCGGCTCTTCCATTGGCGTCGGAAAGGATTGCGCTGAAAAATTAACGAGACGGCGCATTAGTCGTCTGTCCTTGTCCTTTGCTTTCTTCCTTTCGAACTTTCCGTAATTACGCTCCCCCTACACCCCCTCGAAGAGACAGAGTTTTGCTCTTAACCTTCCCCCTGCCTCTCGACACCACCGCGTTTCTGTAACTCCCTCTCCTCGTCTCTGACTCGTTTCTCTTCTCTCTTCTGTTGTTTCAGTCCGAAACTATTGTTTTATCCCCCGATCTTTGTCGCAATGTTGATTATGCGCAACAGCCTTCTCTCGAGAACGCGTATTAAAAGATAATGAGGATCTCGAGATAATGAAGTTTCAAGACAGTCGGAGAAATGAAAATTGCGAAGAAGAGAATATATCGAGTTTTTTGAAAAAACAAAAGTTTTGAAACAATGTACTCACTGACGAGCGCCTGGCCATTTCTATGGAAGCGCCTGTGCTCGGTGGGCAGATTCGTCGGCCGAGTGACGGAATTGCTGCGGCCGTTGATGTCGAGCGGCTTGGCCAGGCTCTGGTGCAGCGAGCGCTCGATCATGATTTTCTTGCAGATGTCGCGCAGGGTGTTGGCGATCGTTCGTGCCGGTATGTCGCAGCGGAACACGTGGCACATGTGCTTGCGCGTGGTCCGGTCGCGCGCTACGTAAGCAAAGTCCCTGTGGATTGGGAAAAGAGACGGGGTTATAAAGGTAACAGCAATGAATATTAGTAGTTGATGTGGAGTAAAACATTTCACTTACCTTTCTCTGCAGATAGAAGCAGTCCCATCCGAATCAAGAGCAAATCAGGAATGATAATTTATTAGCTTTATAAAAATAAAAGAAAGAGTAACGCCAAAGATAAAAACGAAATGAATATTACCGTCCGTGATCTCGTCCAACGCCCCAGACTCTGAGTGTATGTATAGGCTGAGTGTTGAGCACCGTAAGATTTTCAGGATCAATGAGCTTCAGAGCTCCCTCGTCCAGGTCCATAAAAAGGTCCTTACCCTGCGCACACGTAAGCCATAAAAAATCACTGAAGCCAAGGAGTGGGGGGGGGAAGGGATCGCTTTTACCGGCGTCTTAACGATCGCTCGGGAATAATAAAAAATGAACTAACGTCTCCCCATCGTCCAACGACGTCGAGCAAGTCGTTCCTTCCAAGTGAAAGATCGACGATGCACTTATTGACGGCCTTGCTGCTTCGCTCGGGCGTCAGGTCCTCCTCCGCGATTTCCGTCCAGCCGAGCGAGCGTACGGCGAACCTTATCGTCTTGTTCCTGTCGTCGGAATCCGCCCGCGCTGGATAGCTTCGGCGTCTGCGAGTCAATGTAGCAGAGCAATTAGTTTTGTTCTTTTAAGGTTCCTCTTAACTCAAGATGGATTCTACTCACTTTAGAGCGAGATCCTCTTTTCGCTTGTTCTCGAGCTCCTGGTCTAGAGCTGAACTGGTGTTGCTGCGTGTAACGGTGTTCACGAGACCGCCCAGGGAATTAAAGTTGTTTATCTAAAATGTTCAAGAGGTCATTTGCTTGCAAATAGAATGAGCGGTCGTAAAAAAGAGCACCAATAAGCAAATTCTATGAAAAAGAAGACAATAACATCTTAATCTTCTGAAAATACTTACGCTCTCGTTATCCTTGACAAAACTCTTACGGGACTCGAGTTTGGAAACACGAGCCTCGGGGGGCTCGCGCTGGATCGTGCCGCTTTTGATGTGCCAGTAATACGGCCCGTCTTTATCTGAAAACATCAAAGGCCAAATGGAAAATTCGCTCGACTATAAATTTCGGGGAGGAGGGGGGGTAAGCGGCAATGAAAGCAAGACAAGCGTCTAACCCTCGTGTTTCTCCCATCCAGGCGGCAGATTTTCGTCCTTGTCTTCGGAGTCGACGGTATTCTCGTCGAGTGGCTTCTCCGGATTGTCCGCGTTGTTTGGCAAAATCTGTTGTTGCTGCTGTTGTTTATCCTGCTTCGGATGGCGCCTCTTAACCGGCACGTTCGCGTACAGGTCGTTGTTCACACCCTCGACGTGCGGCACGCCACCCATGTCGCTCGTGAGATTCTCCGGCTTCTCGCAGTAACTGCAGCAGAGATAAGCCGAAACGGCCGCATTAGGAGGCACCTGGCTTTGTTTGCCCGGAGTATATAGAGTCGCATCGGGATTTCCGGCCGAGAAGATAGAGGTGATTAAGGAATAGCTCTCTATCTCCCTAGCCTCTTTTTTAATTGTTTTTTTTTTTTGCTTGGAGGGATTTTCGGTGAGATATAGGGTTTTAAAGATTGTTGGATTTTAGGCATGTGAGTCTGCGGAAGCGACTGGCTTACTTAATTTCAATTTGAAATTAAATAATTACATACAGCAGCCAACGGGTGTAGGGCAATAATTATAGTTATATTTTTAGAGAGTGAACTCTATGATACGTAAGCACTTATAATAACGTGTAATATAACATTGTGATACCTAATTAAAGCTAGGAGCACTAATTATAACTATATTCTGTTAAAAAATGTCCAACTAGACTAGTACTAAATTTCTTTAGCAGCGTTACTCTCTTATTTTTCAACCTCAATAAAGCCACGCTCAGGCCCGCAATCAGCAACGTACTCAAATAATCTTCATAAGCGACCAAAAAAAAATGTCAATTCAAACCAAGCTGCTGCATTCGCGCACACATGAAACTCTCTCTCTCTCTCTCTCTCTCTCTCTCTCTCTCTCTCTCTCACCCACACAGTGCCATGTGTTGAACTACCGTGCATAATTAAAAGGAAATCCCAGGGCCTTTTCCAGCATCCCGTATATATCATCATTGAATGAAAATTACCATATAAATACGGGCGCAGCTCTCTCGAGCTTGCCTAGAGAACGAGGGACACAAGCCGAGCGCGCGTATAACGCCAGGGTCTGCAATTAAGAAATTCCGCGTCGGCCTCGAACTCGTCAACAAGGGGTGCACGGCCCTGTCCGAGCGCAAGCCGCACCAGAGACCCCCCCGGCGTTTCGCAGGGCTTATACACTGAGAAAAAAAAACTGACGTTTCTCCAGTGTCAACACTGCCAAAACGGCAGTGTGCTCCAGCCAAACGTTTACAGCGGTTACCGCTAGGGCAGCACTGCCGTTTCTGCAGTGGCGGCACGGCCCTTATTTCCTCGCTAGGTTATGGTATACGTTGTGTATACGCTGCCGTGATAATGCATTGCCCACACTGCCGAAACGGCAGTGCTGCCCTAGCGGGAGCCGCTGTAAACGTTTCGCTGGAGCCAACACTGCCGTTTTGGCAGTGTTCCCCAGTAGAG
>JAPYYQ010000905.1:0-45612 GCA_030522585.1 Anagyrus pseudococci
AACAATTAGTCCTAGTCCCATTACGATAGGTCATTTTAATAAAAAGATACAGCAGTTTGGCACACTCACCCCACGGCATACTCGCCCCATCCTCCCCTATTCCTCACTCATGCGACCATAAAAAGTCATTAACATTTTTTACCTCTCCATGGTAATACAATTTATAAAAAAATAATGCAAAAAAGCCGAGAAATAATTTAACTTCGGCTAATATTCCATTTCTCGCTGGTCGTTTGGGACGTTTGCCAGGGCGAAAAGAGCGCTTGGTCAAATGCCGGTGAAAAGGGCCACAACATGCCGAAGCGCACTATTGTAACAACGACAGCTCTCTCTCTCTCTCTCTCTCTCTCTCTCTCTCGCTCTCTCTCGTTAGGGCTTTGTGGTACACACACTCAGTCGGCGGGTAACGCGCAGATAAAGCCCGCGACTGCATTATACGAGACTGTCATGGCGAAAGGGCAAAGCACGCGGGCGTAAACAAAAACAGCCTCTCATTGTACTGGGAGAAAACGTCCCGGCTTATTCTTCGGAAAAACTGCGCGTTTATACAGAGCGAAAGGAGAAAGAGGCGTTAAAAACCTTTACTTATTGCGCGGCTGAGTTTTGGAGCATTAGGCAAATGTTTGGTTCGCCGTTCGATGGGGTAAAAGTGTCTGGAGACGCTTCGTTTACGCGGCGATTCGGGCGCGCGGACTTCGATCGCCCGAGGAAGCTCTCGTGACTGCTCAGCGTTCGCCTCGTGTGTATTAAAGTTTCTATACCGAGGCGAAGGGCGAGCACGCCTCCCTCCCTCGACGAGCTTGAGAGAGCCTCTTTATCCGCGAGTGCTCGCCGTATTTAGAATTTGATGTCTTGATAGCAGAGGTTAAGGACGACTATATACCCTCCGTGTACCTGCCCCCGCCCTCTTCCAACCCCTCGCTCTCTTTTCGGCCTCCATCGCTGCATTTGCCGGGAAGAGCTTTTAGAGAGCGACCGGAGCAAATATTTTAATGAAGTGCATAATTCGCTTTAAGCGCACACGAGTACCCGACTAACTGACTTTGATGCACTCTCTCTCTCTCTCTCCCTACCGGCTCTTTTCTTTTTTCGTCCCTTTTTCGATTAGGTTTTTGAATTTATTTTTTCAATTTATATCGAGACAATGTTTATGGTTATACGCGCGGCTTGAAATTTTTTGGTAATGCATTTTTTCTATTTATCGCTTTAATAGTATTTCATTAAAGCGAAACGTTGGCTTGCTTCCAGAAATTTTCGTGTAACGCTTTCGTAAATGGGAGAATAAAAGCGTTATGAATTTTTACGGCGGGTACTATATCGATTCTACCGTTTTATCGCGGATACATTTCGTAAAAATAGATTGTTTTATAAATTTAGATTATCAACTGCTTACGACGTCAACGGGGCATTTGGCGCAGTTAATAAGGGACGGCTTTTCATGGAAAAAAAAGCAAGGGTATCTGGTCTGATAGAAAAACGCCGTATTTCAGCAAACTTTTTCCTCCGAGATAGAAAAAAAAGCAAAAGTAACGAAGATAAGCCCTTCGAACAAATCCGAGAGCATCAGTCCTAAGCCCATCCAAGCGACTACTCTTCGGATCATGAAGTTCATCAAACGAGCATCAGTCTCAGTACTCGACTCGTAACTATCCTCTCCTACGGCTTTCTTCGCTCATTAAAAATAAGAAAAAAAACCAGTTCAGCTATCCAAAGGGTCGAAAAGTCATTGCTTTGGACTCTGGCTGTGGCAGGACATTTCAAGAACGCGCATCTGGAGCAGCAGCGACGGCGGCAGTACAGAGTCGAAGAGGCGCGCTCTTTCAAGAGAGAATCGAACGAGAGAAAGAGAGAGAAAACCAGCGAGGCCGGCTTCATTCTTCCGGTCTACTTATCCCCCTTTTTTCTTCCAGACCGACGCCCTTGTAACCCCTTCTCTCTTTCTCTCGTTCCTTCACTTCCACGCTTTTCCCTTTGCTCTCGCGCTCTCTCTCTCTCTCTCCTCTTAATGAGCGACCACACTCCGACGTCAGCGCTGCCAGCCGCAGCGTATGCTGTTTTTCTTTTTTTTTTTTAATTTTTTTATTGTAAAAGCTTTATTCGCGGCAGGGGGCTGCATTATGCGCCCGGGCGCGTATTAATTTTCTCCCTACCGCGAATCACCTCGACCCTCAAGTTTTCCAGGAAAAGCCGAGGGAGAAAGAGAGCTTCTTTATGCTTCGGTTAAACAAAGCTCTTAACAATATTCGTCAAGCTTAATTTCCAACCTCGGCTCTTCTTTCCCAGCATCGCTGATCATCATCTTCTATTTATTCTTATATTAAAAACTCTGATATTAAAAAGCTCTAATATCCGGCACGTGTATCGCTTACTAATGCTACTCGTAGTGATTAAAAAGAATTTTCCAAGCTCAAAAGAAATGTCCAAGAGTTAAAGTGACGATTTCACGTCAGACTCCGACGTGAGACATACTGTAAGACTCGGGCGTCGAGAGCTCTCGTACGCGTATGTCTCTTTCAACCTAGACAAACGAGCTGTCGACAAGCCAGCCTCGTCGTCCAGCTTGTAAGAGTCGAGAATACGCCGGACGCCGGTGCTCGGGGCGGACTACTTACTTTTTCCCGTCGTCCGTCAGGCTCTCCGTCCGCGGGCAGCGTCGGTCTACAGGGACCACGAGCTTCCTTCCGCATGGCCCTCTCAGCGCACGCCCCATAAACTCGCGGCTTTTACGGTTCCATATACATATATACGCTGCGCCAGCAGGACCACTTCGTTCTCACGCTCCTTCTCTCGCCCGCGATTTATCCGGCTTCGGTACCAGGTTTTCCCTCCCACCACTTCCATTACCCCCCCGATACGCAGGTGTTACGGTACTTAATCTGCTACGCCCCGGGCCAATCGATGCGTTGCCGCCAATTTTCACACTCGCTTATATCCTCGGCCTACCTCCCCCGTGCTGGAGGCTCTTCTGCTGCACAGCTGGGGCCTTTTATTGGGTGTAATTTTAGCCAAACGCAGGCCTTTTTCTGCCTGCTTATGTTTTTTTTTAATTACCCTTTACACGCGCAGACCATGAATATGCCCGCGATGCTATACATATGTTCGCGTGTAAAGGTTAAAAGATGCGCGCGGTACCGTACAGCTCTCTTTTCCGCGAGCGCGCAGACACGCTGTTTATTCGGCGGTGGGTATAAATCTAGCCAGCCCCCGGTAGATCTTGGCCTGAAAAAGCCCGCTTCAACTAGCTGTACAGCCCGAATTTTCGGATGTTTTTTTCTTTATCTTACGGAGATTGGTACTCTCTAGCTGCCGGCAACGAATCTTCGCTAAAGCGCTGAAACGAGCAGGAGACGGCGAGGCAATTGCTTTATAAGAGTAAAGTCTCTGGCGAGTTGCAGTTAAAGGTTTCGAGCGCCGAGGCCGAAATAAGAAAAAAAAACACGACGAATCCTTGAGCTTTTGCTAATCGATCGATCGAGAGAGCCACGTTGTGTTCGCTTAAATTTCCCTGGAGGTTCCGGCGGATGCTACAGTTGTTCCACTGATTACCCACGCGAGTTATCAAACGCGTTTGACCTTTTCAACGATTGATGATCAATCGTTTGACGTAGTCTTGTTTTTTTCGCTGCTTTATTTTTCTTGCATTTCGCGTTTGCTGCAGTGACAAAATAACCGTTCAAAGTGATAAATATAGTAGCGCCGTACTGTTTCCGTAATTTGTTTGATTAAACTACACGCGAAATTTTACCGACGGCTTAAATTCCGTCCATTTTAAACTATTTTTTTTTTCATTATTTTGTCCATTAATCGTTATGTAACGACACTTATCTAACAAATTCGCGTTTCACGCATAAAAACAAAACAAACGTTCACCAATATCCAGCAAACATGTTTATTCGGATTATATATTCCAATTGTGATCATTAAATCTAATGAACGTTTCGCTCATTAACCGACATTCTCCAATCGCAGTAACAACTCGATAAAGAACAAAAAAAAGCTCCAATACACACTCGTCCGCTCATCTCTCGACAATTTCAATATATCTAGTAATTATTTTTGGAAAAGCCTCGAATTTACAAGTGCATTTCATTTGTACGCCTCGTTCGCAGCTTGGTTACCTGAAGACACGCAATGCCCTATATACATGAAGAGAAATCACGAAAGAAGATCGCAAGGGAGGCAGAGAGAGAGAGAGAGAACGATGATCATGGTGGCGGTCAAGGGTCCTCGACGAGCTGCAGGTCGTGCACTTGAGATGCGCTTTCAATTAAAAGCAGACGGCAGAACTCGAAGACATCGGAATAACAACGGGCCGCCGCGTCGCAAGCTTTAATTGTTGACTAAGCGGACTCGGCTACGATACCGCAAGCTTTTCTTGCGCTGCGTTAAGCTGACGTTTGCTATCTTCCTTTGTCGCTGTAGCTGTATATACACGTAGAATATAGTCGAGGTATGGAAATAGACCGGGATGATAGTTATGCGCGAGCCTTTTCACCTAAGCGAATATTCGAGCTGACGAGGCGGCCATTCTAATGTCGTGTAAGTTAACCCGATAATTCGGCGAATCCCGCGAAGCGATCGAAAGATATAAGCTCAGGTGGCCGAATACTCGTTCGCCGAGTAAACCGATAAAGCGGCTCTGTATAGCTGAATAGGCTATCCAGTCATTTTCTCGCTTCGGCAGATATGGTGTATCAATATTTACAGGAATAGAAAATGAAACGGGAAATGTAGCAAAGAGAATGTTTGAAGAGGCAGTTTTCTTTCATCGCTGGATTGGCTTGGATGCGCGCACGGGAGGGGGCTGAGGGTATTATAGGTGCGTTAGGAAGGGGCTGAAGAGAAAAATTTCGCGCGTTACATTTTTGCTGTGGAGTTTTTGTCAATGGATATAACTCGAGCGAGAGCAAATGTATTTTGAAAAAGGGTTTTTAGTAAAAGTTAAAAAAAAGTTAACGTTTCACCTGACAAAAAAAAGAACTTTCGCGTACAGGGTTGATACATTGTTGTGCTTAATTTATCCTGCAGAGATAAAAATTGTTCGAGCAACGATAAAAAGTAAATTCGCAATAAATTTTATGAAAAAAGGAATATATTAATCTGTTTAAGCAAGTAAACAGAATAAAAAGTAAATTAAAAAATGTACTTTATCTAGGAACAAACTGTTTTCCCATGTTTGACACGTCGCGAGGCGTTCGGTGAATATTTCGAGCAACATAAATCCGCATTTGATTTCGCGGCACAAGTGAAATGGGAATCCAGCCTTGGAAATATCTTATTTGCGTTTTCGTTTTGCGGCCGAGCTTTTTGAATTGCATTTTCAACATTTCCCACTCACCGAACTATCTCGTAATTCGCCTTTTCCGGAAAAGTAAAATCTACGGCTCTCTCGGCGCTCGACATACCTCCACCTACACACACACACACATACCTGTGCGAGCAGTACAAGTTTTTCACATATCAACTGGAGATTAATTTACGGGGGCGTGAAAACACTTTCGTGCCTCCAAGAGCTTCGCAAAAAGGTAGCTTCGACAATGTGCAGTATACTCGGAAAAAGGAAACGTATGGAATTACCAGTGTTTTTTTCTTCCTCTAGCTATACAACACGCCTCGAAATTCAGCGGGGCGCGGATTAAATAGGAACGAAATACGCGTAGAACGACGGTCGCGCGAGGAAAAAGAAAAAAAGAAAAAAAAGGAACGGCAAAGCATCGAAAAGTCATCGCGGCTTTGGCGAAACGAGCACGGCTAAAGTGGAACGCTCGAGTCGTTTAGCGGACTGGAGTATATAGAGGCTGGAATGCAGGTGGAGGAGGAATGCGATTATACAAGCGGCTTCGAATAAGCGAACTGCGAGTTGAAAAATTTTGACGTTAAAATAGGAAGAGAGAGAAGGCGGCCACGAGAGTTTTATAGCGTCGGATTGATCTCGGCGTTCTAATTCTTCGTTAGCCCGCGCAGCTTTGGAATTTCCATTCCTCTCTTTCTCCTCGATTCTCGCGCGCAACGCTTGTGGAAATCGGAATAAATAGGAGATCGAACGAGAGAGAGTTTTGCGTCAATCTGTGCTTATGCGTAAATCGAGATCTCTCTCTCGTTTTCCAGACGTCGTATTCCTTTCATTTTTCCCCTCTTTTTCGTTCGCTCTTATCGCAAAGCAGATGATCTTCTGGTTTATTTTACAACGAGGGATTTAGTGTTCTCGGTGTGTATACGCAACCCCCCTTCTCACTTATTGCTACCAATTCCATGTATTCCTATCGATTCTTCCTTTGTCACGTACACTCTCTTTTTTACGCGCCAAGAAATGTCCAACTGGTTTTTTCAACGAATTTTTTTTTCTTTTAAAAGTATACGCTAGCGAGTATGAATAGCACTGCGAAATATTCGCACGATTTTTCAAACAAAATTTCAGACCTATCGATTATCGGGTAAAGTGTCAAAACCTGTCTTCGAGTGTCTAAATCACCGACCGTATCTCTTAGCTCGAATTCACCTTCCCCGAGGTCATCGTCGTTACAACTTCCATTATTTTCCCGGAAAAAAACTCAAGTTACCATCCAGATCGCAATAATTCCCGATTACATTAACATTCGCAAACAGCAGATCGAAACTCACAAACAAATCAAAATTGCGAGGCGTAATGAAAAATACGTATAAAGTTTACAGGTATAGGAGGAAAATCAGTTGGATATAACGAGGTCGCGGCATGTCCGCGTGCGCGCGTTTATCGGCCGCGCTTACTTATCGCGATCACGCTCGACTCGTCACGTCCGCTCGTTCGCTCCTTCTCTCTCGACCGGGGCTCAGTGGCGGGGCGAGCCTCTTCGTCCTTCGATCAGGCGCGTCGCGCAATTGATAATTCCCGGAGACTAGACCCCGGCTGCCGGGGCGTCGATTGCCACCACCGCGCAATTTACGGCGCTCTCCCTTTCCTACCTCCCTCCATCCCTCCCCCCCCCACCCTAGCCACGCCTCCTCCCCCTCCCGCGCCCCGGATATTGCGAAAATTAAATGAAAGCCCTCTCCCTTGTCGTCTTTCTCCCTCCTGACGAGATGTCGGCCGGTGTCCTCTGGGCTGATTTAATTGAAAGCCAGAGCGCCTTGCAGCCGGGCACGACCTTCTCTCTCTCTCTCTCTCTCTCTCTATCTCTCGTCTTGGCTTTATATATACCTATATAGCAGTCGCCACAGCTGATGCTCGCGAAAAGCCGACGAGGAAATCGAGTTGCCGAGCGTGTTTCCGGAGCCACTCTCCGATGGGGGAAGGGACCTGCCTCAACCTCCCCCTCCCCCCCTTCCTCCTTCCCGCCAGCCCCTCGAACAGACCTCTTTTGACGGTCTCGACACTTCATTATGACCTTTGTGCGGCCTTGTCTCATTCGAAAGTCTGAAAAGGCCTTTTTCACGGCTATTTATCGGCTTCATTTCTCCGGCTGTTTCTTCGTTTGCGAACGCTCGATTGGCTAACGACGCGGGAAAAGGCTTAATGTACATTCGTTGATCAAGATAGTCCTCGTCTATAGAAAACGTTAATTATTTATCATTGAACACTGATACGACCTCTGAGTTTCAAAGATCCTATCTTATCGTATTTTATGAATCGATTTTATGTTTTTTATTTTTTTTTAGAATACCATCGAACATTGTAGATTTTGCATAAAATATTCCCGAGAAATCCTGGCTAGACCGAAAATAAGAAAGTAACTCAAAGACAAAAGTAAAAACAAAGCAAAAAAGAAAAAGATGGAGAGAGAGAGAGAGAGAGAGAGAGAGAGAGAGAGAGAGAGTTGAATGAAAAAGATTTGCGTTTATTTAAAAAAAGAAAGAATAAACGGGATAAAACAAACGTAGCGCAGGTAAGGATGCTTTGGTAAAAGTAAGGCAAGAAAATATGCGATGACGCGCATTTGATCCGGACCTTCTCCGGAGATCCGAGAGCCCTCGAGGCTTGCCGCGCAGAGTAGAAGAGTGAGCGAGTCGCGCGAGAAAATGTATTCCCAAAACGTCGGCATAAGTCAAGCCTGGGCCGCCGACGCTGTACGACGATGTCGTCTTTACGCTTGTCGAGGTGCAAAGCTGCTGCTGTTCTCTCATCTGTAAGTTCACGCCGGAAATACTCGGCGAAGCATAAGTAGAGAGCATAGAAGGCTGGGAGAAATCTTGGGCGTTGGAAAGAGGCTGCGATGGGAAATACGATTAAAATGGAATCTTTTCACTCGACAACTTGCGATCGATCCTCCTTCTGCTCGAGAGAGAAGGTGGGAGTGCTTTTTACCCTCTCTCTTATCGCATTTTTTTTCTCTTTCTCCTTTTTGAACGAGCTGGCGCATCGGGTGACAGGTTTGAGTACGCGGCTGAGGTGCGATTGCGACCCCCCTGTTACTGCTGCTGCTGCTGCTGATGACAATGGCATTTTCCGATAGGATGGATACGAATTTTATTTTTTATATCGTTGACTTAAGTAACAGGGAAAATGTGAATGTTAGCTCTGGGTTATTGGGGTTGGTTGTATTTAGAGAGGAACATTGCGTAGAAATTTTAAGAATTTTTCAGAAAAGAATTCAAAGTAATTCTTAGCTCGAGTTTTCTAGCTGTCGAGGAAAAGGCTCTTTGAAATAATCCAGCTGCGAATTCTTTTCTCGTTGAGAAAGTGTAAGAATTTTAATTTACAACTGCTCATTTCCTGGGTAGAAGCTTTAATGCGACTTTGCAGGATATTAAATGAAAAGGAGGGAGGAAAAAAAAGGTGAAGAAGGTATACGGAACTTGTTGCTTTATTGAAAATAACAGCTTATCAAAATAGCGCGTCTAGGCTAACAATGGCCTACAAGACAATAGAGGCTCAACCAACGACATATATAAATTCAAATAGACACAGTCGCTCAATAAACTTGGGGCTGAAACGTCAAACAATCGAGGAAACTTAATGAATTCCATTGCCACTGGAAATCTGCTGCATGCCCTCTCCCTCTCTCCCCACCAGCGCAATCTATCCCTTTTCGCATTGTCGCGCTCGCGAGCGCGTCAAAGAAATCCAATACAAACCTTTTCAATATTAAAATCAAACACTCTCCATCTGGGGAATTAATTCAAGCCTCCATCAATCGAACAAGCATCCAACTCCATTTGCCTCAGCCCCTATACTCTCTCTGTACCTCCCCTTCTTCCTCTCGCCACTCTGTACCCCCCCCCCCATCGCGCAAATAACTAGCACTCGCTTGATACTTTGTTACTAAAACCTTTATAGCCGAGAAGCGAGGGAAATAAAAATAAAGCGCGTTACCGGGCGCTGCTAGTGGTAGTGGCGCGCAGTGGCGAGCTGAAAGAAGTCGAAAAATAGCGCGCGTTTCATCGAGAGGCTGGAGAGCTCGAGGTCGACACGAGAGTAGAAAGCGCCCGAGCGCGTCGGGCAGATCGAGCTGCTGCCGCTGCTGCACTAGTACCTCTCCATCCGCGGCTTTGTGATTTGTTTTTTCATACTTTTGATCTGCTATTCAGCTGTCCCGCCACGGACTATCCTCTTTCTCTCTCTCTCTCTCTCTTCATCTCCTCCTCCTATTTATACAACTCGGGCCTCGGAGTCCCAATCGATTAGCCGCTCGTCTGCGGTTATCCCTCGAACGGCCTCCTCGTAGGTCCACGTTTTGCGATCCCTCTCTACTCTCTCTCTCTCTCTCTCTCTGTGTTTTCCGCGTCGCGAGCTATCGATTCGATTCTTCGAGAGATGAGAGCCTCTACTCCAGCCGGCGCCTGCTCTCTTTCTCCTGAAAAAATATGCGAAATCGCGAAGTGGCTGGTGGAAAATGAGACCGAACGAATGGGCCTCGCCTCGAGATTTTCCCCGAATACATCAAAATGAAATATTCTCATTTCCCTCAGCCCACCGACTTCCCTTTCCCTTATGCCCTTCACCGCGTTGCGATATAACGCGCCTACTGCTCGGAATTTCTTTTCCTCCACCCTCGTCTTTCTCTCTCGCGCTCCTTCGCGGTTGCTTCTTCTTTACTCGATTTTTCTTTTTTTTCCCCTCCCACTGCGGCTCGAGAAGCCCGAGAGTTGCATAAATCAGCGGAGGTTCGTTGCGTGGAGGCTGCGCGCTTTGTTGGTCTATACGTAAATTTATATTGTACCTCGGCAAATGATACCGTTTTATTATTACTCAGGTGCTTTTTATTTGTTTTGACGCGGACATGGAAGCTCGACTCGCTTTTCTATACACAACCCAATACGATTCTCCCAAGCGACGCGTTGTAAATTTGTTCTCGATTACAAGTTAATTTTTAACGGCTACACCGCGTTAAATTTTTAACAAACGTATTTTCTGCTAAGAGAAAAGTTGAGAGGAAGGACCGGTGAGATACAAGAAAACAGACACTTTTGGTTCGTTGTTGTTTAAGAAAAGAAGAAAAAATAGAAGGAGCAAGGAAGCAAAGAATTTACAGACAAACTTTTAATTTTCGATCGCGAAAAACTTTCATGGCATCGAAAAGCTATTTATCAACCATTAGCGACGAGCGACGGAAGAGGTAGGAAAAGAGAAAAACGGAGAGGCGGCCAGAGAGATATAGAGCGAAAAAAAGCTTCTCCTCCTGCATTCGACACCGAAATGTCGTCAGTCCAGCCGAGCTTACCCCCTCCCACCCTCTTTCTCGCTCTCGTGCTTTTAATTCCTAGTGCTGGGAAAAGACAAACTAAGCAAAAGGCTGGCCGTAGAGTAGCGGTAAAATACACTCGGAGTCCAATACTGGCGGAGCAGAGGGGTAGAGCCGCGAGGGAGACATAACTCAGACGGCCAGGGCTGTCGACGGCTTCCAAAGGAAGAGAGCGAGAGAAAAGAGCTGACCCAGGTCGCGCGGGTATCGCGGATAAGTCAGTGGATTATTGAAAATTATGTCGAGAGAGCTCTCCGGCTGCTACTGCTGCGCTGCTCTCCGATCGAATTAGCTAGCCGAGCGGAATAAGATATTCACGAGTGCGAGCTGATGTGTGCATGCGGAAAATATTTTCTTTTCGCGCGCCTTTGCCATTCTTTTTATATCTCTTTTGAGAATAGTATTTGTGTATGGATTTACGGTAAATTTTTCTTTTCTGGTATTGATTGCCGATTTTTATCAAATTTTAGAGTATTACTCGGTTTCGTGCTAAAAATGAACAAAACGGAAGGAAAGTTGGAGGTTTTTAAATATGCATTTTTAACAAGTTTTATTTCAATGGAACGCGAGGTTTTCATAATATTGCAATTTATCTGAAAATACTCCGTGCTTATTATCAATAATTTATTTTTGCATCAGTTAAAGCTAAATTGCGCTTGTTTTTCCGTGACTTTTTTTTTGTTCTGATCGATTACAATTCTTGTGACTTCTTTTTCTAGAAATTAAGTGTAAGAGATTTAATAAATACGAAATTTTCATCGGTCAAACAGTTTTTGTGAATAGAGCCGAGAATCTTTTTTTTTTGCTTGACTTAACGAAGCTTGACTAAAGAAAGGAGAAAAAAAGGTTGAAAAAGGGGGAAAAGGGACTGTGTTTCCGTCGGGTTACAGTTCCTAAAAGAGGCTGGGCATTAATCTCCTTTGATGGCAACCATTTTCCTCTCGGCTTCCATTATTTTCCATACCTTAAGGACCGGCAAGGGAGAAAAAAGGCAAAAAGATAATCAAGAAAATCGACGTTTTGTTAAAGTAAATATTGTAGATGCTTAAAAGATTTATACACAACGGCAATAAAAAGCCTGTTTTATATAGGTTTAAAATTGAATTCTTAAAATATTTTGTTGATTAAAGAAAAAAAATAAAGGTCTCACTATACAGCTAACAAAGGTCGCTCTATATAGACACTTTATATATAAATGTAGGTCACGACTCCAGCATGGAAATTCACAATCGATCGTTAATAACCAATCGGTTATAACAAGATCAACGGCATGAATTATAAAAATCCAAAGATCAAAGCGACCAAACCCGACCGAATTGTAGAATTTCAGCTGCCCACCCATCCATTGAGCCGATAATATCACATAATTCGCGAGATTCCCAACTCATTCCAGCGGCGCAGCGAACAACAGTGTATTCAGAAGGTTAGAAATTTTCTCTAAAATCAACAAAGCGCAAAC
Source organism: Anagyrus pseudococci (assembly GCA_030522585.1). NCBI lineage: Eukaryota > Metazoa > Arthropoda > Insecta > Hymenoptera > Encyrtidae > Anagyrus > Anagyrus pseudococci. The sequence goes on from JAPYYQ010000905.1 coordinate 12,118, forward strand.
CTAATATATCCATTTAATCCGTAACCCCTGTCGTTCCTTCATTCGGAACTTTTTAATAGAGCGCGGCAATCTCGCGACGCGCCGAGAGTTCGAAAACTTGCAAGCTCCAGAGCGCGTTGACGTTCAACTCCCGGTAACATCCGAAGTTGCGCGGCACGCGTGTCCGCAGAGACATCCGCGGCAATTCCATTAGTCCCGTCAGCAAAGCCGCTAGCGTCAATCCCCGAGTGTCGCTCAGGGAAGTGCAGTCAGCTGTGATTCTTTTTCCTCTCTCTCTCTCTCCCCCGCAAGCTTTACGCCGACGTTATTCCCGGTAAACAAATTACAGCTGATCCAGGCAAGATGAGCGCTCGCGGCTTTTCATCGATAAGTGCCTCGAGAGGCATAACGAGCCTGTTGAATTACTAATGCAGCGCCCTCGTCAAGCCACGATCGCTTATCCGATCGGCCGAATTTATTCCTGACTATACGCCAGGATGAAGACCTTACAATGGCCCTGCCCCATCCTGAGATACGTCAATCTGTATTATCGGAAGAAAGGCTCCAGCGAATTTTAAGCTGTAGGCTAAAGCGATTGATAATGAGGCTCGTTGAATTCCAAGCCGAGGGTAAAACGAGCTTCCAAGAACCTGCTCCCTGACGGATTATCCGGAGCTTTTCTTTCCATAGTGCTTGGTGTGTGTGTAAGGTGTTGCTAATGCATTTTCTCGAAATGGAAAGTAGTAAAGTTTTCGAGTTACATTCTTGGAAGAAAGTTATAATCCAAAGACGCGCTATCGTAACTGTATATGAATAGGCGCGTAGTGGATGCATCGGCAACGGCGCCACGTGCACAGGGGTATAAATATCACAGGCGAAATAATACGGCTGAATAGAGGGAGAAAGAGTCAGTATACAGGGCGCGGCAATAAAAGAGTGCCGGGGGTCTCTTACGCGTCGCTCCACATTACGGCTCTGAAAATTGAATTCCGGCCACCGTGGAATTTCGAGTAAAATTTTCAAAATTCAATTTGCCACGGCGCTTACGTCGGCCTAATACACGTCATCCTCCCTCCCGCTCTCGAGGCCAATCTTGAAAAGAGCTTTTTTCAAAAAGCGACAACGGCATTTGGCGCCACGAGGCAGATAATCCGCGCGCAAGGGAAAAGAGGAGGAGCGGTAGCAGTTGTAAGAGGAGAAGGAGGGGGAGAGGGTGGCAGAATTCGAATGTCCAATCAATTTTCCGCGCGCTCGGTTCCGCGCGCGCGACGTGATGGTAGTCCCCCTTTGCTCGAATTGTCGAACAAGCCCGCAACCGAGGTGAATTCGCAATGCTGTCGGCTTACATGCCTGCCGACTAACAACGACCAGCGCCGCGAGCGAACCCTTTTTTTCCAACAAGCACCCACTAGCCCTATATATTCTCATTCCAGAGACTTGTCTCTAGCCTTTGTTCGTGCGGTCGGGTTATTTTTCATTTTGGTAGACCTGACACTACCGTGCTTCATGCGGCTTGGCCAAAGCTTAAAGGACACGCCGAGGGAATTTTTAAAGAAAATCCGGCCCTTGCCAGCTGCTGCGGCTACTGCGCTACTTGCACTGTTTGCCCCTTTGAGCCAAGTTAATTTCGGTCTACGACCGCAAGTGCATTTAGCGCTATACTCGGGATTTTCGAAATTCGGCTTGAGAGGATTGAGCCTCGACGAACTTGCCGGCGATTAAGAAATGGAGACTGGGGGGCGTCGTCTTCCTTTTTGCCCGCTGCTTTTAACAAGTTCTAGGCTTTTACGTCGTCGTTTTAACGGCGGATTAATTTTGATAAAAAATCGGAGCTTTCGGTATAGAAGAGAGTTGCGATAAATTTGAAAAATTTAATATGAAACTTGCATTTTTGGGAATTAGCGCGTTATGAAAGTTACGTCAATTACGAAAGATACATTGCTTTAATAAATTCATAATTCGTGTCGTTTTTTTCCAAATTCCATGGTAAAATTTTTCATTCGGCTGACAAAATCTCAGATTAATTAACTGAATTAGGCGGTTGCGAATATAATAGGGCTAATTTAATTATTTCGAGTTGAATGCGAGATCTCGCGTGTGCAGTTTTAACAGTCGATTCCATCAACATATCGCGGAAATGACGCATCATGAAAATATGAGGTGTACGCGCACACGGTGTTGCGTGCAAATTAAATTACGACCGAAGTGCGGTCCTCTTTGTATTCGTCGACGACGCCTATAATAAATATACCTGGGAAACTTTAACTGTATGTATAAGACTGATTTAGCCACGGATAGAAGTGAAGTGAAAAGATTACATCATCAGGAAGGAAGCTATTACATTTTTTTACGCACGTTTGTATGTAAATATTCGATATCTAATAATCAACGAAATTGGCTGTGAAGCGACGTGCCCCTCTCGCACCCTATTCCTCTATATACCCGCCCCGTCGTGGCAATATTTCATAAAAGGCTATTAATCTACTTTTAACAATGAATTTCCTACTGTGCGCCAGTTCGCGCTAAATAAAGGATTATAATTACTCCAGTAAAAGCGTCGACAAAATATTCATCCGCCAATTTTTTTTTGTTTATTTTTTATTTATTTATTTTTTTTTCATCCAAACTTCTCATCGAATACGAAGCTCAAAGTTTCAATTAATTAAAAAACAAAACGACCCGGTCATTATTTATCTCTATCGATAAAACCATTAAGCCAATCCACACGTCCACAGAGAACGCAAACTGATCTGTCGTTTTTCGTCACCGCTCCCGCCGCTACACGTGACAAAAAACAAACCCTCCCTCAAAAAAAAAAAACACTCTAGAAAGGGAATCCGCTAACTACGCAAGAGCTGCAAAAAGCTCGTCCCAACAAACGGCCGGCATAGCCGTTTCGTTTAATTAGCGCCACGAGAGATAGAGCGAGAATACCTCCCGTAGCCGTGCGAAGCGCCACATCCGCCGTTCCACCGCGAAATCTCGCGCTTCTCACCGGAACAAAAAAAAAACAAGCTCGCTCCGGAACAATAGATAATAATTTTTCATTAAGCCGCGTCCCTATCCCCTGCCCCTCTCACATTTCCCAACTCTCTTTCTCTCTCTCTCTCTCTCTCTCTCTCTCTCTCTCTCATCACCCCATGTTAATTACTTTCTCAATTACGTTCCGATGCGGCCGGCCCTGATACAAAGGCTACGCGTAGCTAAATTTATTCTCCGGTGGACGCCATCCCTTCCGCCCTTCTCCCCCCCCCCCCTATCCTGTGCGACTCCCAGTAGGCTCTATGTTCCTTTTTATACAGTCATTGCAACAGCAGTACCACCAGCAGCGCTGGGGGGATGGGGCCTGCATTAATTAACCAAAGACGCGCGGGCGCGCGCTGCCGGCCGAGCTTGCAAACGGCTAATTGACTGAATTATGCAGAAGACAATTCGCAGGGATCGCGTTGGACGATCTCGTATTTTTGGCTCTCGAGCGCGCAATTGTAGAGCCACCTTGCTCCGCTCTCGACGAGTTTACTACCTACACCTCTCTCGGAGACTGTAAAAAGACGAAGGGCGCAAATAAGCTCGAGATCGTACCTACTTCTTTCTTGTTTTTTTCTTTTTTTCATCTTCTTTTTGCTTCTCGTGACTGGCGAGAAAAGCCATTTCAGACGAGTTTACTCGACATCCGCTCGGGACTATGTGTGTGTGTATGCGTATATGTTCGAAAAGTGCTCTGAGAAATTGCTACGGCGACAGTTTAACGAAACAAACACCCTTGAGCTTGGGGATATTAATCGTTGCTCGAAACTTTACGGCTAAATTTTAAAATAATATGATTGATCGAATTCGGCTGTTTCTTTTTTGCGATTGTACATGAACGTATCGGGACTGTTTTAGATTGTAATGTTGGAAAATGTACGAGGCGGAGACGCAGTGACAGCTGTTTGTAAATTGAAGAGTCTCATTTTTTTTACAATATTACAGTTTTTATGTGATTTATTATCAATTTTTGTGGCATTCATTGGGAGGGAAAAAGCTGAGTCTTGCAGTTAAAATCGAATGAGGAAAAACTTTTTTCAACTTACTTCATAAAAACGTAAGAACGGCGAAAACATCTAAAGACGGAAAAGCATTTCGACCGAGTGGCATAGGTACGTTCATTTCGTAAAAGGCTAAGAAAAAACTTTATTTCTAAGAATACAATTTGAGGGGTTTAAACGTTCCTTTGAAATATGTATTGCCTACGCTGTTACGTAAAATGAACTACTGGAACATAAATGCACAATTTGTTTGATAAATGTTTGAGCAGAGAAGAAAAAAGAAACACTAAGAACGCGTTCTTATTGTATGCCTGGGAGCTAAAAGAAAAAAAATTCCCGGATGTATCAAAGCATAAACTCGAGCTATATGGCACTTAAAAAACCGTATTTAATGACAAGAACATTCGGTATATTGGGTATACACGCCAAAAAGTAAGAAATAGTTTATGGACATAACAAACAGTTGGTTCTTTGCCAGAAAACGTATAGGTTATCATTCAACGGGTATTATATTATGCGCGTTCACGTCGTACAAACGTATTTTTAAATACCATGACTCTATTTATTAAAGCGTTTGAAAATAAGCAAACAAAAATAAAAAGCGAAAAAAACGAGAGAAACGCAAATAATGCAATTTCACGTATATAATTGTTAGCTTTCACGGGCCAATAAGTTTGAACTCCTATTAAATAACAAAATCACGTAGGATCCACAATTGCGTACAAGTTGTGTGACATAACGTAATCAAGCAGTTTACCGTTGAGTCGTGCGGAAATTTGTCAAAAGGGGGCGGCCGAGAGGGAGGGAGACCACGGGGGCGAGAAAGGGGCTGCTTAATTCAAATTTCATTGACACCAAACTTGATCCTTCGCTTACGCGAGGATAATTTTAATTAAAACATCCGGCCTGTACCGGCTCTACGCTGTATGCTTTTAACGAATATTTATTCTATCGACTAGTGTAAATTCGTCGAGAGCTCGCCGGCATAAAAAAGAAACTCGGAAAAGCTCGAGCCCGCATTGGCGAGCATTTATCTTGAAAGAGCAGAAAGCCGAGGAAAAAGCATCAATGGCTCTATCTCGGTGTGTATGTGTGTGAATACAGGGTCGGCTAAATCCGGGCCAATACGGCTCGCGAGATTATTCGGCGATTAGCGCCGGTGCCCCGAGGATCACGGTATTCCGGAGATTCTCCGACTGGATGGCTAACCAACGATCGAGCTTTTTTATTTGCGGTCGTGCTGGGGGGGAAGGGAAGATACTCGATTCGAGAGCGGACCCGTGTACTTCCCCTTGGGACAGTACGAGTCTTCCTCCTCCCCCTTCTACCCGGCGTATACGACGACGGAATTGGGCCAAAGCGCGTGGATCCGAGACTATTCCCGTTTTATGCCCTGTACTTAATAACCGCGCGAAGAGCTCGCTCTCTGCCTTCTTCTCCTACGATTTTCCAGGAAATGTCCGATTGAGTGAATTTAACGGGCTCTGGGCCGACGCCATAAAGCCCCCCCCCCCCATACGATAAGGATCTCTCGCGAATGTTCGCGAGCGCGCGCACTCCTCGTAATTCAGGCTAGCGCCGAAAATTTTATTTCAACCCCGAGAATAGTCCTCTTATGCTCGCGCGTATATTTATGACTCGCCCAAATTGCTTGCAAATAAGGAACGGAGAGAGAGAGAGATAGAGAGTGAGAAACTTATCGCGACAGAGTAGAGGGAAGGTTATTAGCGAGCTCGTGACAAAAAAAAGAAGTGGAAAGATCGATTAATCAGTGGCGGTGGGATGCTCTTGGAGGAGCGACTGCCCAACGCCACGGACTCGTCAACTTTTGTTTGGCCCCGCGTGATTTATGCAGCAGCAAGCAGCCGGGGAATAGGCGCCATTTGGGCACTCGTTAATCACGGGGGGCTTTTTGCAGAGCCAGGTGCGCTCACCGAGCTGCTGCTACTGCTCGAGAGCTACATCTGCCCTCCTCTCTGCGGATATTGCGTGCGCTTGGCGTTTAATCCTCGCGCGCGCCACCGGATTTGAGGAAATGAGCACGCCAGAGGCCGCGAGCACGCGTTTGCCCAGCTGATCCGGAGCCCGGATAAAAATTCGTCCCCTTATTCGAACGCGTGTGGGCATGGGGTGGCAGGACTATTCATTACGAGCATATGTAACATATTTAAACTCATCGAGATAAGAGCCGGATTTAGTACGATTATGCAAGTGCGTGCGTGGGTGCGCGGCAGGCTGGTGTCGGAGAATTATTCAATTTACGGTGTGTTCGATGCACATCGTTACGCTCGCATGCAAATACCAAGATTTAGTCGCTTCAACAATGTTATGGAAGTGTTGCACAGCAGGAGTAAAGTCGACATTTAATATTTGATTCATTTAATTATTCCAAAATGCTTCCCTCTTAGGACTCATAAATCAAAGAGTTCAGTTTAGGGGCGGATGAGCAGGGAGAAGGTAGACACGCGCGAGAGCTATATAACTTTGGGTTACTTTAAACAAGAGTATTTCAGCATGGAAAACAATTTCACGCGGATCTTATTCCGGGCGCGCGTCTTGGGCGATGGGGCACACTTTATCCACTGAATAATAAAAGCACCAAGGTTAATTACTCTTTGGAAGTAAAAATCTGCGGGTTCTCTAGAGAATAAACCGGAGTTTAGAAAGATAAGTCTTAAATCAAATCTCCGCGTGCTGCGCTAAAATTGACATTCGCAAGGGCAGTTATGCTATCATCCCAAGCAGTTTAGAGGTTAGGAACGACCTGCTCAAAGTTTTGCTTTTCTTTACTCTCCTCGAAATGCAATTGGCTGGGTCATCGTACCGGTACGTTTGTGTAAACAGGTATAGGTAGAGAAGTAGACATACGAGGTCGCGATGCGTCTCACGGCTTAACGTTAGCTGAAGCAAAGAGTTACGGCCTGAGGGGTCCTCGTGCCCGTTAACGCTTTATTTACGAGGGTCAATAAGTCGCGCGAGCATCTCGGGGGCGAAAGTTTTTCTCCGAGGAAGAAGAAGAAGAAGATAGAGACCTACTCACGCTTGCTGTGAGAGCCTCGAGAGCGGTTAATCCTCCGGACTTGTCGAGACTCGGGCAAGTTTCGACTTTACCTCAGTCGCAGGAGTAGAAGCGATGAGCGAACGACACGGATTCGTGATAAAGTTGTAGCTCCTATACTTGCATTGCTCTCGACTAATGTTTTGAGTTTGTGGCATCATTTATGTATTGACGGGGTCTCGGTTTAATGTCACTTGGAATATTCACTCGCTGCTTCTTTTTTTTGGGAGGGGGGGGGGCAGGAGGCTTTTCTGTACGATCGATATTCAAATGCTTTCATTTATATTCTCGGGGTTCTTGATACTTGAGCAGTTGAGCGTCGTGATATAATCTCCCGAGTCTTTTGCGAACACGTTAACAACTCCCGTTTTGTCAAACGTTAAATTGGTCAAATTTAAATCAGATAGCTTACCTACGGAATAATAAATTGGATATAATCTCAAAGATGTTTGGAGATTATTTTTATGAAAAATTAATATGACTTGATCGATCCAACATTTTGCACTGAATTTAGCCAGGGGCAAACCCCTTATCAATTTTTATACGCGACTAACAATCATCGTTCTAACTTGTAAACGTTTTAATATTAAAATTTCATAACCCTTAGTAAAACGTTGTCAAAAAGCACGCGCGGCATTCATTATCGCTTACGAAGCGCCGCATTTACTCCAGACTCCCCAAAAAAGCCCTTACTCGCTCAAAAGGTTAATCGCGCTCTCCTCAAATACTCACCTAACTTCGTCCGCTGAGTCTCGGCAAAGCGCGTCGGATCTCTTGCCCTTAGGTGCGCTGCATCGCGCGTCACGTCGTCGCGAGTCTCATATTTCCCTCCCCCGCTGGGGTCTCCTTCCTATCCTGCACCGCTTCTCCTCTTACCAGTGCCCCTGTGTGCGCGAGGATCAATCAGCCGACGTGATTACTGGGCTGCGCTTGATATTGAAACAACGGGGCTGGCTCTATACCTCGACTTTGCACAGTTCAGCAAAGGGGCCTCGTCAACTCCAGGCCTTCGGATCACCACTGATCATTCTTTTTGCGTTTATCATTTGGACTTTCTACTCCACTTCTCTTCACCTCTTTTATTCTAGGAACATGGCAGGCGCGTACAAGAGATGCGGACGCACGCTACGTATATCACCAATGAATTTTGTTATCTACTACTGGCATACAAATGAAAATTCACGTCGTTCAATATCGCGGATTGTAGTTAAGAAGCCGTAAGATAGCGCATAAACGTCGCGCGAGTGCGCGGACGCTGGAGGCGCGAGGCCGACTGGCGCGCGAGCTTGCGAGATTTAGCCGGCGCGCTTCCGAATACGCCGGGGGGAAAAGCGCGCGCTGCCTCCTCCCCCACCCTCCCCCCAACGGGCATGCGCCCTATACTATCTCGCAAGCCGCAAGCTTCCACGGGCCGGCGGTGCTTGGATCTGTATAGAGAGACGCGCTTGGAGCTTTGCCGTGTGGTATTTAACGGTCAGCGAGCTTATTAAATGCCCGGGTGCTTAATAAAATCGGTTTGTGGCACTTGATTTTTAATAAAGGACCAGAGGGATGGCATTTGGAAACGCTGTTGCGTAGAAAAGTATTCGGGCGTGGTTATTGAAGAAAAAAACGGGCGTGTGCTTTAAAAAGTTAAATCGGCCCCCGTGCATCATATGGGAAATGGGCTCCCGGCGTTTCGGGATGATATAACCGAGAGGAAAGCCTGCGAAACTTTTATTGTCCCCCGATATTTGGAATGCGTGAGAGCGGCGCTTTATTCCGAAATAAAAACTCGGCAACGGAGGCGTGAGCGCAAAACTCGACGAAATCGAGTCGCGCGTCCGGGGCGCACAAAAAAAAACAGGGCTACGGGCGAAGAAGCCGAATAATAAAAGACGAAGTCGCTGTGGCGTATACGGTGCAAGCGCGTGATAAATTCGGGGTAAGCCGATACTCGTCAGACTCGACGACGCCACGGACGCGCGTGCCAGCCTGCCGTTGCAGTCGGAAAGATCTTTTTACTAGCCAGCCATTCGACCGTTCTCGGCTTTGGAAAGAGAATAGCGATCGAAAATCGACTGGGGACCAGCGATGGAGTATATGCTATATGTGTGACTGTGTTCGCCTGCTCTTTTTTTCTCGGCGACATTCTTTTACGTCGCCTATTGGAAAACGATACTCCCCGGAGACATTTTTCCGAAAACACGACAGGACGAATGCGAGTGACTTTCTTTTTAAACTTATTTTCTCTATGAATAAATCGATTTAATATTTGTTGGGGAAGGAGGCACTCTGCGCGGGGCTTTGAAATTTTAAATGAATAGCCGCGTCGAGCGCGCGGCTACGGGTAAAGTTCGGAGGACATTTAATTATTACTCACCTTTCACTTGCGTAACTCACGGTTTAATGAAAATAGTCGTGGTCGAGCGGAGGGAATTTTTCAGCGTCGCATACGCGGACGCGCAGCCGATATGCCTTTGACCTAAAATAAAGTGAAAGGAGAAGGAATAGCAAATTGGAAAATGATATATTGGAGAAAGAGTGACTGCGCGCGCAGGATTTGCGTAGAAATGAAAGTTGAGTCATTTTGAGCTCAAAATAAACGAATTCATATGCCCCTCGGCCCCCTCCCTCCCTATGGCTTTTTATATACGACAGACCTCAATATGGACGCATACATACATGAATCGCGAGCTCGAATAAAAGCCAACCCTTTTCCTTATTCTCGTCTACTTCATTAGCAATGCATACTCTTTACTTCAATATTCGCTTATCCCATTACTCAATTACAATAAATTTTGACTCTCAACTTTTTCGACGTTCCCGAAAAATATTCATTAAAACATTATCTCGACTCGAAAGCACCGGAAAACAAGGAAAATAAGGGCAAAACTTTGCTCCAAAGTAAGATCATATTTTTGCCCATTATAATTACTTGGCCAATATTTTTCACTGCTACGATATATCTCCCCGGCTCGGGCACGTCCCACTGTCCAAAATTTCGAATTCGAAAAAAAAACTTCTCACTATCGCGGTTGGCTCCATAAAAAAAAAAACTCTTCCCTCTTATCATTCCTATTTACAGCCTCGGGAAGTCGGAAAGGCCGACTTTCTCATCGGGGCGCTCGCACCTTTTTTTTTCCAGGCTTACAATTTACGAGAAGCGACTGCTCTCTCGGCACTTGTGCCGCCGCCGAATGAATCGAGCCGTTTGCCCGATGAAAGGGCTGAAAACGAAGAATGGCCGAGGTGTAAAAAGACGTGGGGGTGGGAGTCGAATTCACAGCGGCTATCTCTCGAGCTGCGGAAAAAAGAGTAAAGGCCCGTAATAAAGGGCCTTTTCGCTTCTGCAACAATGCCTACTGTGAGCGCGTAATGGAGGCACTTATCTTTTTGGCCTCCGGTGTGAAGCCCGGCCCAAGAGATAGAACACCAGGCCATCCGGGACGGCCTAGCCCAAGTGGCTATTCCTTAATTAATTAGGTGATTGCCAGTGAGAAAGTAGGTCTCAGAGAGTCAGACAGAGAAGTAGGTTAGGTGGGCCGAGAGACGAAACAAAAGGGTCTAGGCTCGCGAGACGCGGGCTTAAAAATGCCGAGCAAGATAGAGTTTCTCCGGGGTAGTACACAGCGTCTTGTGCAAACAGCGTCTGCCGCCACACACGAGCGTATGTGTGTGTGTAGATGCGCCTCGACCAGGGACATATCGTGTCAAGTAGGCAAGGCTGTTTGCCCGGAACTTTAAATCCTTGTGCCTGAACTCCAGCCCTGACGCGCGAAAATTATCTCTCTTGACGCGTGAAACAGGGGGCAGGGGGACCAAGGGCTAGGAGAAATAAGTGGCTCGACGGTATAATTAGTCGGGGCATAAAAAAGAGCCGGGGCTTTTTAAGCGACGCCGGCACGAAAAAGAAAGAAAAATGAGTATGACTAAGTTAAAAGAGAGGTGGATAGGGGGCGGGAGGCTGGTCCATGAAGAATTCGAGAAAGAGCCCGGATAGAGGAAAGGTACGTACATATATATACGAGCGGAAAGTGGCTAGCAGTGTTTCGCCGTCGCGCGCGCGGAATTAAATCCCGGGCATTATTCTCTCGGAGTCTCTCGAGAGTTCACGGGTTACATACAGGCACGAGAGGGAGGGAGAGAGACTAGACCGGCTCTTGCTCTGTGTGTACATAACGGAAGGCCAACAGTGGGCCTTTTGTTTCCGCGGCGAGCGCTAGAGAAATCGAGGCGCCTCCTCTCGCCGACCTCCCCTAGGCTTTTTGTTTTGAGGAAAAACGAGCCGCGCGCGCGCCCGAGCAGGCAGCCGCTGATGTGGACCATCCTGAGATTGCCCATACTCCACTATGGAGAAGATAAAAGCCAAAGCGAAATGTTGGCCGAGAAGAAAAATAAGCCGCGACCGGATTAAAAAGTCTCGCGCGTTATGGCTATCTCCTCTTCTCTTTTCTCTACCTATCTTTAATTTTCTTTGCCCTTTCATTTAGACTCGCGCGCTGCCCTTTTTTTTTAGTTCGGACTTTTCTGCTCTTTGATACGTTAGCGCCTGAATACTTTTCTCTCCGACGAAATAGCGATTTTCTTTTTAACTACCCCCCCCTCTCCTCTCGTCATGTACTCTTTTTCCGGTAATTTGCAATTCTATTTAAATCGAATCAGACCTGCTTTTGTCCTCTTTGAATATATCCACAAAGGCTTTTTTCGGAGGAGCGGCAGGCAGAAAGGCTTTTTTTGATGAAAAGTGAATTTAAATTTCTGTCCCGCGTGCGAAAGACAGATCTGAAAAGGAACGTCCAATTTTGGCGAAGATCCAAGTTGTTGGGGGAATGAGCAGGCGACGTAAATCACTACTGTCGCTCGTCACCTAAAATGTTTCAATTTCGAAAAGGAAATATTTCACCCAAGTACCCTTTATCTCCAAAATGCGTCAGAAATATTAACTTTTGAACTTCAATAATTTTCTTAGCCCCGATCGAACTTCCTATACTGTTTCCATATCAGCGCAAAAATCTCCAATCGCCGACAATATAAAATTACACATTTAATCCTAACTGTACCGAATAATTTATCAACCCCTCGCAGCACCAAAGCCTGGGGGAAAAGAAAGATCCACGAGCATCGCGTGTTCGCACTTGGCCGAACATGTGATTTAGAACCCGAACATCCCAGTCTTCCTAAATCAACAATCAAAATTCTGGAACGATAAATTTCGCGAACGCCACGAGGACAGCCATGCTTTGCCTTACCGATATTCCATGCCTTCCTATCCCGCCCCTCCCCCTTTCAACTGCCTTATGCGCGCGCCTCTAATAACCGAGAGCTCTGCACTTCCAGGAATCGCTAAGTCAATCAATTGATGATTCGATCGATCCCGTGCGCTGCGGCGTCTGCTATTACTCCTGATGTGAAAATATTGGCTTTCTCGACCAGCAAATACATCGTACTGCTGTACATTAGCTTTATACACCCTTGGGAGTTGGAGTAGAGAGGAGTTGTATCGAGAGTAACGAGATAACACCGATAGAATTGAAAAGAAACTGCGTCCTTTGTCCACGTCGGCACGCACTAAATTGAATAATGCTTTCGTTTAGAGACGAAACGGGATTTGAGAGAGAAAGAGAGGAACGCGAGTTTTATGGGAAAACCCGATTCTTTTGGCTTGCGTTGCGCGGAGAAAAGAGAAAAAGGTCAATTTATCAGCTGAACGTTATTTAATCGTCTGCTATAGATCTTGTGAAAAGAAGATGAAACGAATTTCGCGATTTTTAATTTTCAAAATTATTCATTTCTGTTTTTAATGTGGTCGCGCTATCTTGTGGTTCTTAGAAAAAAATATCTTTATTGATATGGTAACAAAACAGTAACTATATGGTACAGTAATAATCTTACGTAGCTTAACCGCTAAAAGACAAATTTAAAAATATAACGTTTACACACTTAATGTCTGTATAATCTAACATATTTTACATAAACTTTCATGTACCCACACTGACTCGTTCGAAACGCGAATGATAAACTTTCATTTTCAGGACGAGCGCACAGAAAGCGACGATGTGCACTGCTTCCGCATCGCGTCAAATATTATATATATATTTTTTATGCTCGCACGGCCTTGGAAACCCGTTCTCCAGCCGAGCACATCCGTACATTCGAAAATAAAAAGTTTTTTTTTATAGGTAAAAGTAAGAGGGATTATCAAATTTAATAGCTACGAACTAACGTTGGCCCAACGCGACGAGTTCGTTATAATCCTTGAAATAAAAAAAGCCTGGAGTTTTTCGGTCCGGCTAATCTAACGAGGCTCATCTTTTTTTTGCTGCATCCGTGTACTTCGTCGATGAAAGAACTGTGCCGATTTTTATCTTTTTAACTTCGTGGATTAATGAAGTGCTGCGCCTCGTTTTGTCTGAAAAGATTTCAGCGGATGAAAGTTATGCAGAGCTTGGAAGTAATTTTTTAAGTAGTGAGAGAATAAACGACTTACTCAAGATGCTCGTGTCCGACATTGCATGATATTCAGGTTTGTTTATTTTGTTGAATGTTGGTTTCTTATCTCGTTCTCTTTTTTGGCGGCAGAATTAATTTTAACAGATTGACAATTGGCGCTTCGAAGGCTAGAGAAATGCAGAACGAGACTAGGTAGGAGGCGACGCAGTTTCCAAAATACACAATCAGCTGGAACAAATGAAAAAAAAGCAATTTTAATATTTCATCGAGTTTTTTGTTCAACTTTTAGAACTATTCAAAATTCCTTTGGAAAAGCTCTCGATCGATTTAAAAAGAAAAAAAAACGTATTCGTTCTGAAATTGAAAAACCTTTCAACACCAGCGTTAATATTTCAGTCGAATAATTTTTTATCGGCAACCCCGTATCAAAGACCCTCGGGTAAACATTTATATCGTGCGTTTTTTCTGAAATAAACTTTAATTTCACAGCGAACAAAATAAAAAAATAAATAAAATAAAAAAAAGAACGAAAAAACTAAAAAAAAAGAGAACATAATCGTAAGAAACGAGAGGAAGGTGCGGGTGTGCGTATATGTATATATGCGGGGAGTCTATCGTTAAATGCACTTACGACAATGCCCTGTTGCAGATGCAGGGGTCCGTCCATCCTGGTGGACACGTACATCATGATGACGGGATGGACGAGGTAGGCGCAGTAGGTGAGCCTCGACAGGGGGTAGATTATCCGGAGGGAGAGTAGCCGGTCGATGAGGGGCGCGCCGCCGCTGCAGCACTGAATCACAATGAAGCCGACGGCTAGGGCCCAAGCCGTGTGCCCGAGGCTCGCGTACAGCGAGCTAACCGTCACGCTCAGATTGCCCGGGTACAGGCCGTAGACGAGCAGGCACATTATCAGCGTCGAGCCGAGCCAGCCGGTCACGCGGAACAGCTGCAACATGGAGCCACACAGCCCAGAGAGATCTCAGCTACACGTCTTAGACTCCTTCTCCTCCACCTCCTCTTCCAACTTCTCTACCTCCTATTCGCCTAGTCGCATTACTCCCTCAAATTGCACGCGAAATTAGCCCTTTCGATTCGTCCCCATCTCACTACCTACCTCCCTCCCCCACTTTCCTCTAGCATCTTGCGGAAATAAAAGCTTCGCGTACTCTCAGTCCGGGCCGTACAATGCCAATTCCTCGAACGCTGGAAAATGCGGCGCTCTTTCCAGGCCTTCAAGCGTCTATACCGTATACACTTTCAGTTTTTATAGATCAATCGTTCGGTCGTTATTGTCCAAAGCGCATATATCTCATGGATTTATAAATAATCAGACGATAATTAATAAGTAATAATACCTATTGAAAAAAAAAATAAATAAAATCCGTTATCAAAGCGTATGCATAAATATCTTTACTATCCTTTCTTTATATATTTCAAAAACAAAAACGACGTTGGTGCATATTATGATAATTCACTTTTACGCCAAGGCACATCTCGGCGCTTACTTCCCCGGAGAAAAACAGCGAATCTCAAGCAGATATCGCCGTGATGGTATAGAACGTGAGAGTAGCGTCGGGGGGGGGGGCGGATGAGGCAATAAAATCGCGAGAAGCAATCCTCGCGCAGACCACGAGCCGTCCATTTTCCCGGGCCGCGAGATAGCAGGGAAAAGGGCTAATTCATCGTTAGAGGTGCTATCGGGTTTCGGACTCCCTCTCTCTCCTTCCCCCTAGCGCTTCTTCCGTCGCGACGGGTACACTGAAGGTACGAAGGTGGTGGGCAGGAGGGGAGGTGGAATGGGCACTTACGTGGGAAGTCTTGATGCTGCAGTTGGTCCTGTAGAGGAGATAGCCAGCCATCATGCCGATGAAATACGGCCCGGCGCGCAGCCAGGGCTTGTCGTACAGTTCATCGAACAGAGCGAACGGCTCCTGGATCCTAAGGCAGACGAACAGACAAGTCCGAGCCCGAGAGCTCGCCTTTTTAATCTCGCACTTTTCTCTCCCCTCCTCCTCATTCCCCCCTAGTGCATGCAGTTTGATATATATTATCGGCCGGCAACCTGGATTTATCCGAGTAATTGAATTTCTTTCGCGGCGCCCCCCCCCATCCCGAGATTTATAAATTTCAACTGGCCAGAGAGGAAAGATCGATCACGATTTGCCGGAGCGCGCGAAACGCCGCGCTTCCTAACGTCCCTTTGGCTGCTCTTATTAGCTCTCGAGTATAAACGGTAGCCTCCGCCGGGCTACCGCGCGTCATTACCGTACACTCGATGCAAATGCCCTTTATACCGATAATCCCTGCAATTTCAATAATCGCGATGATGCCGGCTCTCTCGCTTTATTTCAGTCCGCCTGACCGCGAAAATTATTGCTCCTGACCGATGTGTATCTCGCGCCCATTTCATAAATCAATTTCGCGCGGTAGAGAGCTGTTGGATCTTAATTTTTTTTTTTCAATTGATAACGTTAAATGCTTGCACTTAGCTTATTTCTGCTGGTTTTTTTCGCGTTACGAAATACCGCGTGATTCCAATACCCCAGTCGAAAACATTATTCTCGCAGCAACCGGTATTTTTCTTTTGCCAGCCAGGTGTAGCTACATTTAAACTCGCAATTTCACCGGAAGTAGTCGTCAATAAGCTACTCCGCAAAATACATTTCGCACATTTGGAAGTAGCTTGCTCAATCGAGTAAAATTAGCGATCAAATCACGTGATGAGGAAATTTGACCAGCACGTGCTTTGCGGAAGCACATTTGCCTCACACCCGCATATAAATCAAAGCCCGACTCTGTCAGTCCAAATTTTCCAAGCTAGCTCGGCTTCAGCAAAACTGTGATCGATCTCGAAAACCCCCCTCCCCCCGGTCGAATAAATTATCCATGCGCTCTCATCTTCATTCGTTATCTCACCGCGATATGTTGCGGAAGTATAGGGGCCGACTAATAACACGCTAATCAAATCAATCGATAAATCCACGCTCGTCATTGTAGAAAAAAGACAACAAAGAGTCATACCTGGCGACGTAGTCGTTGCTGTAGGCGATGACGAAGGTGGTGAGCCAAGAGCCAATGGTGAGAAGAAACACCGTAGTAGCGACCGCGCGGAAGTAGCGCATCGAGAGCTGGAGCAATAGGATACCCAGCACGTAAAACTGCATGTCGTTCGCCATGTACCAACTCCAGAGCATACACTGTAATGTAATATACACAATGCGGTCCAGCGACCCATGGATTTTTTCGTTAGACGTGCAAATCCGATTTTGTAAATACAAATACGATAAACCGAATTATGTTCCTTAACGTACTGGTGTGCTCCGTGTGAAATTATGTATACGTTTTGGGAGGACCAACATGTCGTGTTTATTGCGACCGAGCAAATTATGCGCTGCGAGCGATTCGGAAATTGTCAGGGTCATTATTGCTGCTTTCGACAAATGAACGTAATTAAATTAGAATTTCGCACCCGAGCGCCATTTGGAAATGTTACAAATTTAAATTATTGTTTTTATAATGGTACATTTTCACTTTTTTCAAAGTAAAGCGAATGTAATGCTATAGCGAAGCACTTGGAGAGTTACACGTCGTTGAGCTAGTTCAGCTTTAGGTAGCTGCAAAAGAGCAGCAAATCGTCTTACGCTTTTTCTTCCAGCTGATCGGATTGCTTTTCTTATTCAAAGCCCGAAAATCAGCCTTTACTCAAGGCTCTCTCTCTCTCTCTCATTTTAGAGCTCAAACGGCCTCGAGAGCCCTTTACATTAGCTTAAAGCTCGAGAGATCGCTCCTTGTGCTCATGGGCTTTCCGAAAAATGTCAACCTGCTAAACGTAAGACGACGATAAAATTTTTTTTATTTTTTGTAAAACAAAAACGAAAAGCGAAATAATACTCTCCAAGGCATTGAGAAAATAAAAAATCCATCTTTTATAGAGTGCAGACTTGTTTACCGCGTTGCTGCTACTCCATTCGCAGCTATTTAGTGCGAACGTTTGCTCGTCAAACAAAGCTTTGATAGTGTAAGCAAAGACAGAGCATATATCCGAAATGGCTTGTCGCGTGGACATATCGAGCGGAGCAGACCCGCGCACACATACAGCCGCGAAGATAAAAGGGAGAGAGTTGATCGTTGGGTGAGACATTACCATTTCGGTGCGGGGATAGAGGGAATTCACGTAGAGTACGTTTCTCCACCAGAATTGCTCGCACGTGTGATGGTCGATGATCTGGGGTGAGAAGACGGTCGTTGACATTGCGTACTTCATGGCGATCACGTTGATCCCGAGGACGAACAGGTACGACGGCGTCAGCCTTTAACACAAACAAGAGATACGAGCCTCCGCTCTTGTCAATGTCTCTATCTGCTCAAGCTCTCTCTCTCTCTCTCTCTCTCTCTCTCTCACTCTCCCACTCGTGCTTGCGCTTATGTACCAATACTCTCGATAAACGAGCAATCCTAATGCTCCTTTGTTCGGGCCCGTTCGTCAATTCGATAGCCGATTTGACGTGCAAATCTTGTTAGAAGCCCATGTTTTCTCTTCAACTTGCAGGATACGTTTCAGCAGCGTTTCAACTAGCCTAAACTCTTTCCGGACAATCCAATTGAAGTTTAAGGTAAAAGACGCGAATGAATGTAAATCATTTTAGGCAGACATTGAGCTCGGCTATACAAAGTCGTGCATTCGAAATACAGCTTTGAACTCGAGCGAGAGAGGCAGTGCACGAGAAAGAGAGAAGCAAGTGCAAAAGGGATGAAGGTGAAATTAAACGGCTTCCCATATCTTCCCATCAAAGGGTCCATTCGAGACGTTCAATAACTATAATGCGCCGCTTAAAGTGTAAATAAGGAAGATGTTTCGCGTACTTTTCATATGGCTATAAAGCGAATGTATGCCAAGCCTCGCTCGGGCGATTATGAATAACCGGCATTGCTATCTCTCTTTTGCGATGCTACGCCGGCAACACTTCGTTCTAGATGTATGCACACTCCCGCGAATGGCGATGTTTTATGCTAAAGCGTATCCCGCTCGATGTAATGTACTTCTCGCTATTACATACATTACTCCGCGGAGTCTGTAATCTTCGCGGCTCTGCAGTTTCTTTTTCGTATATCGTTACCGATCGCGTGTACACCGTCAAAATATCAATTTTATTTTTTTTCCTTCCTCTTTTTTTTCGACACTGTTATTCGATCAGCAATCTTGCATATACAGTTCGCGATGATTGTAATATTCTTATTGAATGGCAAAGACAAACGGCAATTAATTAAGGTAAAAAATGGATAAACAATGTAAGTCGACGGAAATAAATATTTTTCCTTTCGCGCTCCAACAATGGAGAGAAAAGATGAGAAGAAGGAGAGCGAAAGAGAGACGGTTTGTGTGCAACAGGGGCAATTTTCTAATGCCCATCACATCTTGGATCGTATCAATTCATCTGGCCGGAAGTTGGTTGGAGGCGCTATAGCGCCGCTGAACTTACCGAATGAATCTGTAGAGAACCATGATTACGAACTTGCTCGTGCTCGCTCTGACAAAGTTGCCCTTATCGCTCGGTGGACTTCCCGCCGAGCGATAGAAGAGGATGGTGACTAGCAGGCCGCTGCAACAGTGCGAAAATTATTAGAGAATCCAGAATACGCCTTATGCCGTGCAGACGCGCTCTTGGCCCAAGATCGCTTCTCGCTCCAACTTTGCGAATTCAATTATATTAATGAGCAGCGCTCGCGCGCGAGAGCTCTCTCGCCTATGCGGCCCTATAGAACACGCCGGAGAATACAGGATTATACGGGAATCGCGCAGCGGGATCTCCCCCTCGTGTATAACGAGAGAAAGAGTGTCTGTGTCGCGAGGCCGGCTCGTAAATAACGACAGAGGCTAATTCCGCGAGAGTCCGCGCGCGATTGTAGAAACAAATATTAACCAGGACGCGAGAGAGCAGCTGTACACGCTCCTCGTATATAGGCACACACACACACACATATGGCCAGGAGGCTTAGGTATAATAAACCCGATCGCGGTCCCGATATGTTGGCCTTGCCATTTTTATCTCTGGCCACCCCCGTCGAGCCCCCTCACCCCCTTACTGACGTTAACGGTCGGTATTATCTTCCTTGGTGGGGTAACATACGATTCCCCCGTCGTATCGTATTAAATTCGCTGCGCTCTCGCGACTAATGGATCATCCTTTAATTGCCGCCAGACAGAGAAATCGTGACTTGCCGCTAATGGAAAATGAATTTTAAAATGACATATTCTTAGCGCACTCGCCAGAATTTCCGTATTGTACATGCCCTATCCGTGTGTACATCTCTGCGCAGATATACCTACACGACGCCGCGGATAATTTTAATAAGCCCGATAAATCGCCGGTATAACGGCTCTCTTGCTCGAGCAAAAGAAAAAGCGAAGATATCCTGATGGCCATTAACACTTGTCGCATACCTCGTGCCGGCCTTTACATCATCATCCTATATAAATCGAGGAAAAATCAGGCTTCGAGATTAGCTCGTCCCGATAAATTAATGCCAACCGGAGTCCAGCGAGGCGCGCGCGCGATCGCCTCGAGAGAGCGCAATTAAACGTGCATCCTCGTTTGCTCACGATTTTCTTGGGAGCCCCGCGCTAACTTTGCGCCCGGCTAACAACGAAACTCCGAGGGGCGGCGGGATTATCGGGAGAGGTCGTAAGGCGACAGCTCCAACTTGGCATAATGCGTTACTCGGCCGAATTAGCCATACGCTTGCATTACGCCTCCTAAGCTCGGCCAAAGTTTTCGCCGAGTTGGTCTTAGCGTCAGCTTAGTAGCAACTATACGCCTGGGCCGGCAAAAGTTGCTCGAAGGAGATATGCTCACCTGATGAAGAAGAACGTGTCGACGGAGAAGGTGGCGTTGCTGATCGTCTGGAACATAAAGTTCCTCTCGGTGACGGTGCGCAAGTTCTTGTTCTCTGCGAGCCAAGCGTCCAGCCGATGCAAAAGAGAAAGGCGGCGTTATTGCTGGATTTATCAGTGAAAGTACGAAAGGGAGGGGCGCGGGGAGGATTGGGAGGGACCACCGCGATTCTCGGGGTCACAGACGAAGGACGCGTGACCGGAAACTCGATGTGCATTATTATACCAGACGAGATATCTACGGGCTAGTCTCTTTTTTGGCCGCGGGAATGTAATGTTACCGTTTTTCCGCCGTCGTTTCCTTGGTGTTTATTTTCGTAAATTATTACTAGCCTGAGTAAAGGAGCCTGGGAATCGCGACTGATCTCTCTGACGCGCGATGCTCGAGTTCGTAATAAAAGAAAGTTTTCCGAAAGTTCGATTGGGAGACAGTCGCGTGAAAGGCGCGTTTTACTTTGAGACTTTGTCTTCGCGTCCGAGAATCGAGGCGGGCCGCAAAAAGGCCCAAAATAAAATTGTACTTTTTAACGCGTCACGTAAGGACTGCCCCTTTCCCACATTCATAAACTTCTTTTTGCACACTTTACGCAACGCGGCCTCGCGTGTATCCCGGCACCACCTGTTTCACCAACGTAAATGTCTCCTCGCTATTCATTTTTGGATCAAGCCCGCTTCAGCGTGGCCGCTTCAAATGAACTAGCCACCTCTCTCGTTTTAACGATGAAAAAAAAAGAACGGTCTTATGTCTCGGTAAAAAGGTAATGGATCTAGCGATATACAAAAAATAAAAACAGGGAGATTACGGATGATGCCGATCGATCAAGCCGGAGCAACGTGGTGCAATTCGGGCATGAGTATACCTGCGATGGAGAAGACCTGGAGATAGGTGTGGACCATGATGACCCAGCCCAGCGAGAGCACCCTCAGTCCGTGAAGGCACGTAAGGCTGCTCTTGGCCGCGGGCTCGGTGCTGATGATCTTGCTGCCGTTGGCGATCGGACTGAAGGCCAGTAAGCAGCCGACCAAAAAACCTGCAATAGACGTATACCGTGTACAGAGGGAGAACAAGAGTAGAGCACGGTAGGGGGAGGTTATAGATAGAACGGCGGTAGAGACCTTTCCCCTTGGCCGGGGAGTCCTCGTTGCGGATCACGGCGACGGCGGCGGTGCTCTTTGTGCCTCTGCCGATCTTCTCGATGAGCTCCTTGTCGTTGTCCTGGCCGTTGCCGGCTGCGCCGGGGGCTCCGGTCACGTCGCCCACGAGGTTCTTGTCCGCGTAATCGCAGCTCCGGCGCACGTTGTTGTTCGAGCCGTTCAGCTCGGACTCGACGTCCCGCGCGCCCCAGGGCCCAGATCCTCCTCTGAGCGCCCCAATCCGGTACTCGTAGATCGTCGAGCAGATCATCAGGAAGATCGTCACGCCGCTTACAGCTCTGCAAGCAGTTTGCGCGAATTTTCGATTAGCCGGCCAACCACTATCCTTGCTCTATACTCCATCGAACAGCCTCTCTATCTCCCTCTCTTTCGCTCGATTAATGCGCCCTCGTTTCGGTGATATCATCGATTTTCTATCTACCATCGAGCATCTCTCCGCCTGGATTTCATTACGATTTTCCAACGATAAGCTCATTCGAGATGCTCCGGCTCTGCTAATTAAAAAGTGATATTTACAGGTACACTTCGATTCGTTTACATTATGCATATTGTTAACGCGAGGCTATTAATAAAAATTTCAACGACCGCGTACATTGTGATAGACCTTTTACCGAGTCTAACAGTCCGCAAATCCCCATCTGTCGAAAGACCCGGGACTGGTGAACGGTAATAGCAGCCAAATCCACACGGACATTCGAAAAAAAAGAGGCTTGGATGGTTTTCTCGGTCCGAGAAGAAGGACGGCTATTTAAAAATGCAAAAGTGCACTCGAGTGCCGTGGAAACTGTTGGAACTGACAGCGAATTCACCGGAGATAATGGCTGCAATTTTTTTTCTCATCCCTTTCTCGTCCCTTTTTTTCCGTTCTCTCACCGGTACGCACGCATACACATACATAGACGCACAGATATATATATATATATCCCTGGTGTATCGATCCAATTTATATTTCACACGCACTTCCCGGATATTTTTCGAGCGGCGGAAAATGGAGATCACTCGTCTTCAATTAGCACGCCCACTCCCTTCTCCCACTCCCTCGGCCGCGAGAATATTCAGCTGGCAAAGGCGATAGCGCACACGCCATACCAGATTATCGCGGATAAATTTTCACAGAGAGCCTTGAAAGCCGCTGTGGTATTTTTTAAAGCAAGCAAAACGACTCTCGTGCTAATGAACGAGCGGTAATTACTTCATGCATGGACAACTGTAAACGTAGCGATGCAGTTAACTTCTCCGAGTGATTCGCCCCTGTTTTTCCGGACGAGAAAAAGAAAATCTGCATTCAACATTAAAAGGGTTAGATTGGCATGGTATATTAGTTTCAATCACTCCGACAGTCATCAATTATAACCGATACGAGCCTGGACCAGTCTCTCGTTCGCCCACCTCAAACGATATCCTCGAGATCCGATGTAAAATATTAAATCGTCCCGGGGCGGTTTATCGTCGGGCATGGAACTTGCGGATACCGCTCTCGGTATGCATAATTCAATGGCTTGATAACAAAAGCAACTGATTATTCAGTGCGGTCCAGCGCCGCTACAGCTGTCGGTTTGGCTCTTCAATTTCCAGAAGCGTAGCTTTCGATATTACGCTTGTCTTTTACTACAGTCCCCCCAACCTTCACCCCGCCCCTTGTTACCTTGCAGCACACGGGTCATTCGTCGAATTGCGTGGCGCACCGAATTGCCTCGAATATTTCTAATTCCAACGGCCTCTGCGGCTCTGCTTCTGACGGCTATCGAACGTGCATATCGAAATTGAGTGACGTAAAAGTGCAACAATCGCACGGATGCGAGAGCGTGTGATGGAGTTATAAAAATGTCGGCGCCTATAATGGCATTATTTTCCATGGATTTTTTGCAATTTACTCACGACGCGATAATTTCTATTTTGATTAGTCTAAAAAAAATGAAGCTTTGATTCCGTTCGATGCGTGACACGAGTTAAACATAGGTCGTGAATTTATTGTCGTTTTATTACAGCCGAGATTTTCCAATATTCCTATAAAGGAACTGCCCTCCGCGGTAATCGCATAGCTGTGAAAGGGAGAACAATGCGAAATGCCGAACCGGGCCCGCGTAATATCGCGATTTTCCCGTGTATAGGCATCAGAGAACAATATCTTACATCCTTCCATCTCCACTTCCGATCGATTCCACCTCGAGGTCAGATTCCTCTCTCGTCTTTCAACGTTTTGTACACCCCATTCATTTTCCGAACCCTCCCAGCCATCTCGCTCTATAGGTGCGCTCGTGCGCTTGCTTATCGATTAGCCGCCCCTCAAAGACTTATTAGCCGAAGAATTTCTACTTTTGCCGGCTTCCTTATCAACGATTTGCCAAGGATAATCCAAGTCCTAACGACCGTAATCATTTTTTCAAAAAATCCTAGTCCTCTTTTCACTGTAATTCGCTCGTTGGTTGAAACAGCGAAATAATAGTAATCGGCGATACGATAATTCGACAATCGCATAATAAAATTTCGGCCCTACGGCGCAGGCCTAAGTTCTAGGGTTTCACCCTCGAGTCCGGCGGTAAGCATGACAATGCAATGCCGTTATCCTAATTCCGGGCGTAATATCAAAGGCGCGGCATTCCTTTTTTCCTCTTTCCAGATCGAACGGTATTCGGTAAGGCGGGAGAGCCAGGCTATAGGGGAGGAGGGCGGTGGCAAGGATCGATAAGTGGACAAATCGATACGCCTACGGGGTTGGATAACGGCCGAGAGCGAGAGTGATCGGGGCCGAGGGAGTGTGCTCTCCAGCTCGGAGGGCAAAAACTTTCGGCGATTTCACCGACAAGTTTAAATTGCACGTCCCAAGTTTTTTGGCGAAAAGGAGAGGGCAAGAGGCCTGGAAGAGTTGGGAGAGCTTGTCGAGGAGTATAATGCCGCTACAGGACTGGTAGGCGCGCGCTCTTTTGCCCCTTGGCAATTAGGTAATAACGATCGAGCATATGCTGTATGCCTGCCAACTGATGGCATATACCCCGCTGGACGCACCACGTTTGTGATTTGAAGCAGCTCCATGAATTATTCAGTTTACAGGGGAGGGGGGGAGGTAGAGCCAATGCGCCGCAACTCGCATTCGATGGTAATGCGTTTGCGAATTGCGTCACACTCAATACACCTATTGACTTGGACTTTTTTTTTGTACGTTTAGTCTTTTTTCATTTAATTCGTTTGCCACTGGATTGACGGCTTTTTTTCGTTCAATTTTTTTCTCCCTCTCGTTTCAAGTGGTAGTATACGCGTTTTTGTCGCCCGAGTTCATGCGCCGCGAGAGATAGTAAAGCGCGCGCAAGGTGTACGCGTTTGGACAATATCCAAATGAATCAAACTTGTACACACGTTGACCTGAATAAAAGTTGCTTGCCGAGGGGCAAAAAATAAAAAATATAATATCGCAATCTAGAGTTGATATTGCAATGATGCGGAATTACGAAAGTTTTACTATTATTCGATGGTGAAAAATGAGCAGGGGAAAAAGTTTAGCTTGCCGAGGCTTTGGTTGATTTTCCGCGCTCAACCATCGCGTAAGCTCTGATAAATAATAGCATAGATTATGGGATGTGTACAAACGCAAAGTTCTCTATTTGCTTTCGAGTTAAATTAATATACTTAGTTCAAATCTGGGTTTATTTAATTTCCATGCTAGAGAAACGATGAGTAAGCTTAAGCCAACTTTAACCGTGTATACACGTGTAATTATCCATTCGCGTGGAATTATACCGGCTGCATCGGAGTACATCTTAATCATAAATCATCTCGGCTTTAAAACTTTTATTAAATCATACTTATTTACCTAGGAATCATATATTCTTCTATACAAGTATAGCCCCTGAAATTTTTCAAAATACACACTTATCTTTCTCGAGATCAAAACTTTTTCCGAGCAGCTTCTATTTTTGCAATCAATCAAAAACCACGCTCTGCAAGCAAGCACAAGCATGTTTCAATATTGAAATTTCGGAAATACGATTTCAATCTTATAGATGCACTCGAGTAAATCGGAATAAAACGTTATACCAATACCGTTGCAAGAACGCAATAATCTCAATATTGCCTTGCAAGCGAAACGCCGAAGGTATACACGTATACCCGAGTTTCCTGCTTCTAAGAATCCCAATCGAACGAAAATTCAAAACACATCCGTAAGCCGGCTCTGCGCGTATATGGAACTTTAACAGTGGCCACGTCCCGAAAGAAGCAGCTCATAAACGTGAAAACAGCGAGATCGTTGTATATATCGTTGGCCATCCATCTCCGGCTATTCGCGAGTCTCAGCCTAATTGACAGGGGAGCTCGGGCAAAGGGGCCGCTCGTCCAAGACGCTCGCAACTCATTCGATGAAGCGGCGGGGGCGAGGGGGAGGAGTACTCAACGGAATGCGCTTGAGCCGCGTGCACACTTTCACGAGAGAGCCCGCTGGAGCCGAGGCTTTCTACGCTCGCGCGCGAGCTTGCGTAATGCTCTCGGACGCCTCGCGTGTGTGCAGCGCCGCGCGCTCGCATGCGTTTATATATATGCAAATCCGGGGGACTATCGATGCTTGCCCACCGGTAGCCTGACCACCTCTCTTGCCCCTTCGCCGCCATCCTCTTCCAACGTTGTACCCGGTAGCGTTGCCGAATAGATATACACAAGCGGTTAATACCACAACGACGGCTATAGACTTATTTTCGGATGCGAGATATAGAAAGAGGTGAATTTATGACCTCGGCTCCGCGGCTCTGCTCGGCGGAGATCGTGTTAGGTGTTACGACGACCTTTACGGGTTTTTAACCAGGCAACAGAGTTCGCTTGCGGTATATATAAGCGACGGTTACATCTGCGATGTTTATAAGAGGGGATTTACGTAAAAAATTACCGCGATGCGCCGATTTCCATAACGGAAGATTTTAATCTGCTGGTAATTGACGCTGGACGGGGGGCTTGGCGGGAGGTGAGACGGTAACATTTCACTAATCGAATATGCTTTGGTGTATAAGAATGACCGGGATATCGGGACGCGAAACTATAGGCCAACTAGCATTGCAATCCATTGAGAAAACGCGTTAGATGCAATAGAGCGCACGCAAGAGCGGCTATATAGCTTGGCGCAAATTTCTACTCGTAATTTCAGTTTTCACTCGGCAGCGGCCTCCCACCTCTTCCCTGGTGGATTACGACAAATCGAAACTTTCTCAATTTACACTTGCTTTATCTTCTACTTACATGCCGATAAATTACGAATTTTATTGAAATAATAATCCCCCATAACAGCCTGTTATGGGATTAGTTCCGTTGTTATGCGAGCTAAGTATGTTAAGAGCGATAAAATTCAATGATACGATTGGCCAAAGCGGTTAAATCGACAAAAAAAAAAGAACGCACAACAGATTAAACCGCGCCGATCGTTAAATTCAAAATCGTTTCTCATCGTTAGCGGAATAGAGAGCAAAGAAAAAAGAAAGCACGAAAATAAATGACGCGAGCAGCAGCAGCAGCAGCCGATGTGGCGCGACCTCGTTATTATTTGAACAGCTCTCGCTGCGCAGCCTGGAAGTAGATATAAAATTACGTCGTAGGCCTAACGTGTAAAGCCGACGCACAATCTGGGCTAAGAGTTATCTAATTGCCGTAAGGCCTCGTAACAATGCTTTACAGCGGCCGGCTAATTTATCGGTTCTTTGGTGAAAAGCGTCGTTAAACCGGTAAGCTCTCGCGTGCGGTAAACGAAGCTCCGCATATTTAGAGCACGCCAATAAAAACTTACGTGTGTATGCTACGCACAAGAGCTGCTCGCAAACTCTACAAACGTATTGTGATTGGAAAAATCCAAGATACAGTAATGGTTTTTTTCGCAAGCTCCTGCGCTCGGGGGCATTTCCCCGCGAAAGCGCATGCAAATGGCTTAATGGAAAATAAAACGTCGGCCGCAGTTCAATGAACGCCAAATCAATCCCCCGCCGGTCGTTTTATCCGTTACAGAATCTGCCTCCCCCCAGTGACGCCCTTCCCCCTGCCCCGTATCCAAGGGTTAAAAGGATTTTAGAAATTGGAGAGAGATTCGCATTCGCTTTGCCGTAGCGAATTAGCATAATTTAATTAACCCAGCAGAGAACTGCCATCTCTTTGGCCCCTTGGCTCTCTCGAAAACTTTTCCGGCTGCTCGGCCGAACTTTTCACTTGGCCGTTGGCTAAAATACGCCAGCGGCTCGTTCCCCGGATAATCGGGTCACTCTCTCTCCCCCCCCCCTCTCCTCCTCTCAAGCTCTCAACCCTCCTTAAAGCTTAAAGCTCCTGCTGCTATAACATTTCGACTTAGCGTCGTTTTCACTTGAACCGATAAACCTGTCGAATAATACGGAGCTTTCTTGAGAGAGCTTACGCGACGCTTGCGAAGCAGACAAAGACGCTTGCGCGCACACCTCCCCCCCTTCTATCCACGATGGGGAGGAAGATAAAAAATTTCGGTCACAGGAAGGAAGTTCGCGCCGGTGTAGACGGCGATTTCGCCGACGTGCTCCCTTATTCTCGCTACAAACCTGCCGGGAGCAGCAGCGAATCGATACGAAAGCTCCAGACGAGTCTCTTCTTCCGCTTGCGCTCCACGCTCCTCCAAGAGGCAGCATACAATATACCCGGAATCTTGGCCCCTACGAGTCTCTCCTTCTCGAGCGGAAAAGAAGACGGCACCGGGGCTCTGTGTTCCCTCTCTTTCTCTGCTTATCGCTGGGGATGCATCTGCCGGTACGCTCCGCTAACTCGGACAGCTCTCGATCGTCGTTCCCATCGAGCCCGTATAAATCAAGCGCGAGAAAGAGAGTATAGACGCTTCTAATTTTAGCAGCGCTTGGGTATATACACGAGGTCGTGTCGCGATCGGCGCCGATGACCGCCGACTCCGCGCGCCCGGGCACACACCGCGAGAGAGGCACGCGATAATTGCCCGGGCTCAATTAGCAACACACGAAGATCGAAACGAGAGAGGCGATTGACCCGCGAGAGAGAGAGAGAGAGAGTCGCAGATGTCCCCGATATATTCTCAGGTTGATCATTTTTATGCTCCGACGTATGCGGGAGGAAAGATAAATGCAGTTTCCTGCGTAGACGATCATCTTGTCATTCTGCTCTCGATGAGGGTTATTGGGCTGTAGCGGAAAACTCGGGAATTTTCACCAAGACGAGATCTCGATAGTTCGCCTTGAAATTGAATTATAAACGGACGAATTGATTTTTTTTTTAAAATGAATCGTAAAAGTCCATATCGGTTGAGAATATATATAACACCTGTTGCAACTATTCGAGATCGTCTTTCGCTTGAGAAATAATATCAGGGCCCTCGGGTGGGAGGAAAAAAAGGAAGAAACTGAAAAGTCCAACTTGATATAACCACATCTCGTTATCCACACTCTCGACTCCCTTAGCTCCCAGCTCGTATTTCACGCAGGCGTTCTCCCCGACAAGTCGGTCTTTCGGAAATGTGCGTTTTCCAGGCATAGCCGGGGAGCCTGCATACTATCAGGGTGTACACTCGCCACTAGGCAAATCCAGTGCTGACCCAGCGGCGCGGATTGTAACTCCGCTCGAAGTCCCGAGGGAGGAAGGGGGACCGACTGCTCGTCGAAGCAAGCATTAATTACTCGTAAACGAGTTTGCCGTCGGGTATAGCTACCAGTCTCGCGCATGGCTGCGTCTCCGCCTGCAAGCACCCGTGCTATCTCGAATTTATCGCGCTGCTCGTCTCATCTCTCTCTTGCTCGCGTCCGATAATCAGCCGCGCGCGACTCTTCTGTACAGTATACACTCGCAGAAGGAGGTTGCGCCTATAGTGTCGCGGCTTTCGCTTTCGAGCAACCGCCGCGACGATTGGATGACTGGGCTTGGGCAACGGATAACCGAAGATGAGGCTACAGGCGGGAGAAACTCGCGGCTTTTGCGTTATACATTTGTACACATCGCAAGCGCGGTTGCAAAACTAGATGGTCGCGCGCGGTTTCGAGTAAGAGAGGCCACGGCGAATTAATTTATCAAGTAAGCGACAATTGCGCGCACGCACGATGACCCCAGTGCGCGCCTAACCGAGCAAACTTTTCTCAAACGATTGCGAGTGGCTTGCCCAATGGCTCCCGGGATTTTTTCAACCTAGACCCCAGCGCCAACCGCAATTATTTACTGCGGACGAGCGCGAGATGCAGCTTAGACGGGGGCAAACGGGGATAAGCGTTGCGCAGTGTAGCGCGGACGCAGAAATCGGTAGAGCTGCTTCGCCAAGCATACGTCGTTGCTCAAGTTGACGAATTGGTTTTCCCCGCGAGCAGAATAGAATTTAGATGACGACTCGGAGGGGGAGCTTCGCGGTGTTATTGCCACAGATGTGTGTGTGTGTGTGTGTGTATGAGCGTACGTGCCGCTTTCCCGGATAATCCTCTGGCGTGATAACATCGAATTTTCCCCCCGACCACCAGCGTTACAATAGCAATTAAAGGGAAAAACCAGCCGGAGAAATAAAGAAGGCAGTTATGGACCCCGTGAATCTCCGTCGTATCATACAGTCCCCCCCTGCCGGCTTTTCGCTCTTTCTCTATTTCCAAAGTCTAATTATTACTTCGGCATCGCTCGGCTCGGCTAATTATCGTTTTTACGGCGAAACACACTCTGGAGTAGCACAGGATTCGTTGAAACTAGCGCCGAAACAAAGTGCCGCGACTTGGAAGAAAGTGTTACGCTCCCGAGCTGCGTGCCGGAAATTGCCCGGCGCGCGCTGCGGCCACTTTAAGCCCGCACATTTGACTTTAAAAGTCCGAGAGAGGCTCGCCTCGACTTGCGTCGTTAGAGGCCCATACAATATTGCGCGCTAGGGGCCTCCCAAGCGTTTTTAAGCTCGTAACTACATACAAGAGATACCCGTGAAATTTTCTGTTCTCCGTTACAGCAGCAACGAGTTGTAATTTCACGCTTAACCCGAGTGTTTGTTGACAATATCCCATGAACTGCACGATTCAATATAAGAACGTTACGTCCGTTTGCGCAATATATACCGGCGCTAAACAGCACTACAGCGATCGTAAACCGTTGGATATCGCGTAAAATATATATATAAATCCAAATCGCGGCGTAGATTAAGTAAACACACGGAAGCCGGGCGCAGACAGAATCCAGCTAATAAAGCGGCAACCGGGCAAAAGTTAAGCGGTGCAAGAGCAAACAATTCCCCGGCTTCTCTCTCGTAAGGGTAAAATTTTTCGGGACGCGCGTTGCGCAATATCCCCCCCCGTATCCCGAGTGCGGCCAGACGAGAGAAGCCGTAAGAAAAGAAAGTTTTCCCCTTCCGCGACTGGACTCGCTCTCGTCTCTGTGTTATGAGTGTACGTGTACGTACGTACGCACGTGTGTGCCTGTGTGTGTATTACGTGAAGATCGACTTTGGAATTTTCATGCGCGCTCGCGCGGCCGTTACGCGATCGAGAAGGAGGGGAGCTGGCTCTCGGGTAGCGGCGTTAATAGCCCAGGCTTTTGCGGCCGCTTATACTCTGCACGGGCGACACATCTCGACGGCATGCACCGCAGCAACGAGTTTTCCGAGCGTCTCGGCTATTCGCTCGGCGACTGGAAACTTCCGCGCTCGCGATCTACGCTCTGGCTGCCAGCTCTATGCACTGGCCTATTCCGACCGGTGAAAATGGCCCCGGCACTTGAACGCGCGCTTGGCACCTTTTCCTTGGGTTATATTCTTCTATTTTTTTTTCTTCTTTTTTTATCTCGCTTTTCTTTTTTGTGCTCCTTTTTTTTATTAGCGTCGCGCTTATTTGCTTGATTATGCCGGCGTTATTTTCTGCACTGCCAGCGGAGATTGCATTATTTCACGGCTGCGTTTAGTATGGTTCGGAATGAAAAAGTTTAGGAGAAAAAATAACTTGCTTCTGTGGCGTTTATCTTTCACGGTACGGTATAATTTTTATCGACCGATAACATTTGTATTAGAGCCGATATGTAATCAGTCAATTCTCATTGGCCAACTCCGCTGGATACCATGCATTAAAGACATTAGCAGCGCCCTTCTATCAGAAACTCGTTTAACTTTGTTAATTACGTCAATGAACGAGAATTAGTTCCAGGACTAAAACCGCGCCAATAACGTCAATTTTGCCCTTAGAGTGTAGCTACTCTAATGTAACGAAACTTCACTACGGCATAATTTTTCCCAATAGGTTAGCTCACTTATAAAAATTTTAATACGCGCAATGTACTTCGAATTATACCATGATGACTTGAGTGATACAATCGATTACTTAATCAACGGAGTTACTTAAGATAGTTATACGAGCATATACTCAAAGCTTATTCGAAACGAGTCACACACAACCACACGCCATAGCGATATCCAAAGCTGTTCATACTTACGCGAGAGCGAAGAACTTGGGATCATCCCATGGCGAGTAGTCACTGGAGGGTACTCTCCGCACTTGGACGATGTGGATCTTTGGTCCCTCGGCTCGGTGGGTCGACTCACCCTGACGTTCAACCCGATCTGCACAGGCTCGCAGGATCGACTTGACGGACGAGTGGCTGCACGTGCTCGGCAGACATAGCCCGATGAACACCTGCCGCGTCTGCAAAATGTCAGGGCGCGCGTTAGCGATGCGAGAGCGACCGTTTGTCTCTTCTACTGCCACCCCGAACGTTTCTTATGCGCAGCTTTATTGTCAATGCCCAGCTGATCGACGCATCATTTGTTCTCCGTGGCAAAGCTATTTAGCTCTCTTCTCTCGTAGTGTCGTCTATCGACAGTCCATTCGCGCTTGTAATTAATCTCGCTCGAGAGAGCTCCTGTTTTTTTGTTGCTTGAGTTACTTGAAAGCTTGTTTTACAACGTTCGTCCACGTACAGATTGGAAATTTTCCGAAGAATTTTCGGTGTCGCGGATTTAATGGAAAATAACGTATTTTCGCAACGGCAAAGGAAATGAATCTACGAAAAGCCCGGCCACTTGCGCCATCGATGCAATCTAATAAGCTGAATTATTTTGCAACCGTTTGGATCATTAAAAATGATTGATTGTGCAGATATACAAAAAAAAGGGGACTGTGTGTGTACACAGGGCAATGAGCGATTTCCTTCCCAAAGTTGACCCATTGCGCTCGCGTAATTGGCCCGAGGCTTATTTAGCAAGTAATCTCCCCCAAAAATTAAGGAAGTTGAAGTTTTTCTTATAAAACAAGCCGATAAGTTTAATGACCGATTCGAATAATCATGTCCGTCGAGTTAACCTATTACTCAACGTTAATCTGTTTAGCATCCGAGCAGCGTAAAACGGAGAGAGAGATGCTTTCGTAAGATTGATTTCCTTCCTGCTTCTGATCCTACGGTGTCTCTCTCTTTTTTTTTTTTTAACAACAACTTTAAGAAGCCTGTCAACGCTCTGCGCGCGTAACTGTCATCGTCGAACATGTCCGACAAACATTTTGCAACATTTTTGCCGAAACTTATGTAACGCAGCGCTTGTTGGCAGTTACGATAATCGAGGACCGCGCGCGTAAGAGTTTGAGAGTCGAAACGACGAAAAAATTCGTTACATTATAATCAGTGGGTATCGATAATTTGTAACGCATGTATTAACGCACCTTACGCGCTGTTCATTAATTCTCGGGACTTTCAGAAACTATGCGCGACAAACGCAATTTCCACGTATAATAATAACGCGAACGCGATGCAAAATAAGAGCTGTATGAGTTGAAAGTGAAAGATTAAGCATATAAATGAGACGATAATATACACGGCGACCACGCGCTGAGCCAACCGCTGTGCTTGTGTAAAGCTAGATAAAGACAAAATACGGATCGAAGAGTGCTAAATAGATTCACGGAGAGAAAAAACCAAGAAAAATTACCGATGCGCCACGGTAAAAGTGGACTAATCGTAAACAAACCAAAAATTTGTAGATAAAATCATAAATGTTA
>JAPYYQ010000906.1:0-45567 GCA_030522585.1 Anagyrus pseudococci
TAACAGGCTTTCTGGTGATGTGCTGGTCGGAAAGATGGCCATTCGGTATATTATTCGAAATAAAATGGTGATATGATGGTTGGAATTTCCTACAGGGGTTGAGTTAATTTATGCTCCATCGGAATTGCGATAATAATCCACAGCGATGCGCAGAGTGATGAATATTTTTTGTTTTTGTTTTTTAAACGCACAAAGAACATTCCCTGCGCAAAATAATCGGTCCCAAGTAAAAAAGATACGGACGCAGCAGATTGAATTTAAAGCTTTGTGCAATCATATCCCGGTCGATTTAAGCTCAATGGGATATATATGTTAGCTTAAATAGAAACGGTTAATTGATACGCCATGCGTCCTCAGCGCACTTTTTTATTTCTTTTTTTTTTAACCGTGTCAGTAGGTTGAGCCATCTATCTTTCGTTTAATTGGAATTCCTAAGGCTTGCTGCTCCGCAGCGGCGCGTCCCTTTTCCTTCTGTCACGTGCACACATGACGCGCGCGACGTTCCAAAATGTCGAAAATTTTCATTTCGCTCTTGCAGATAAAACGCCGAGTGTCGAAACAATTTCAAAAACAAAGTAACAGCCGGCTCAAGCGCGCTGGTACACTTTTGTTCGCCCAACAATTCGGGAAATCTAAAGATTACCTCAACCGCGCGCGCGCCAATCTCAATTTCCCATTATTAAACAAAACGCGGTATTGACAATATTCAAAGCGTATCCGACACATCCAGGCCATCGCTTTTTTCCGCTCGACTTCTTATCGTCGCGCTTATAAAAACACCTCGAACCGAGCATGCAAAGTAGGACTTTGACAAAACGAGCCCCATCTAGCTTGGGCGTCATATAGGACCGAAGTATAGCTGGCCGAGAGAAAAGAGCCCGGTCGATCAAAGTGCGCAGATAGAAGCCGGGAAATCGATCGTCGCGGAGGACGCGCAAAATATGCGAAGGAAGAAGATGGGGGGGGGAGATAGAGTCGACCTTGTGCTGGCCTCGATCGGCTGGGTGCGGAGAGATAGAAAGAGGGAGGAAAAAAAAGGATGCGTCGAGCGAGTCTTGCGGTCCCCGGCGATCCTGTTACACACCGGTACATTTGCCTGTGCCGTCGCGCGTGCGCGCGCGTCTTTGACGACGTATATACACGGCCAGCCAATGACGAAGACGACGATCACGGCCGAGGCGAGTCATCGTTAAAAGCGGCTCCTTGCTCTTTTGTTATGCAGCGAGCATCTAAAAAGCTTTTTCTTCCTTATTTTACGAGGAGGCATTAGGCTGCGGAGATGCATGGGCAAGCACGCCGAAGTGACAGTAGCTGGCGATTATGCGAGCGCCGATTTCACGATACAAGCGCGCTTGATTTGATTTTAATTGCCGGCGCATTTGTACGATTAGCCCATCCAAGTGCGTGTACACGCATCTCGGCTCAATATCGTGGCGCGAGCTATTTCGATTACCACGAATAAATAATTAATAAAACTGGTTTGACCGGTTGGTGATTAATATAAATTGTCCCGGGGGGATGGGGGGATATACGAGCCGCTTGTTTACATTATTCTTCATTAAACGAGAGCCGAAGAGAAAAAAGAAACAGGTATATGTATATGTGTAAATTCATATGGAAGCGACACACAAAAATTTACATCGGAATAATGAAATTTCCGTTATTATGCAACCGCAAACGGCCATCATCGGCGCGCGCTTTCGAAAATTCCTCCGATCTCTCTCGCGTAATGATATACGTTTAATTGCAATTGTAAAAAAAAAAGCAAATATGGGGGAATGGCGTCAAAAGAACAGTCTCATTCCTACAGACCAACGGACAATGATATATATATATAGCGCTCCCTGGCAAGTACGGAGGCGCGAACAAAGTAACGAGTTCAAGTGGACTGGCTGTGTATAGTTGCGCTAAGGCGCCAGTCGACTGGATTCGTAAGCCGATACACGTTGGACACTTTCTAATCCACTCGCCGGCAACGCCAGACGGCCGATGTCTCTTAGAGCCTTTGCAAAGGGGGGGGGGGGAGATGTACACGCGGAATTCGATTTGCCAGACGCGAGGTGATTTCGTCGTCGAGACGTTGTCGATTTCAAGGCGAGAGAGAGAGAGGATACGCTGCGCTTTCGGGATCCACCTGACACTGCTGGACGTTTTATCTTCTCTCTGCTCGTATCGCTGTCCCTCTGCCTCTATGAGATTAGCTCGATAGCTCGCTAAGAGATACGCTGCTCTCTATACTGGACTATTCTCTCTCCTACGCTTTTATTTTTCTTCCGCATCGATGTACTCGCCCTCTCTCAGACGTGATTTTTCGGATTTTTCGCATTGCTGAACCGCAGGGGAGGATTTTATTGAGTTGACTCCGCCGAGCTTGTGATTTGCCGCGTTAGAATATATCGAGAGTGTCATTATTTCTCTCTTTTTTTTTAATAAAATAAATTTAATAAGAATGTTTTTAAAAAAATCTTGGTGTACCGATCGAGATTTTAAATAAAATATTGAGGTCTGATTGAATTCTATTCTTTTGTTTTTTTATAATAAAAATCTTCTCTTTGCAGGATTTAATTAAAAAAACAGTTTAACGAAAAATAAAAATGAAGAAATTCTCTAAATCACAGCGAGTAAACTTGCGCCAACGAACAACTTCGAAACTCAACGAAAAGGCGGAGAAATGAAGTTTATCGCACAGTGAGTAACATATATAGGATGTACATCGCGAGCGTGACAATTGAAAAGCGATTCCAATTTCAATCGTCCATTCCACGCGAATTCCAAACAACTCATATCAGTCTCTTTCTCTCTCTATCTTCGTATTGCCATCACGCGAGTGAAGAGAGAACGCGTAATTATTGCAAGCTCGGAGCGCTCGTCGGACAATATACTCGGACGTCATTATCCCTTGCCATTTTTCATCGCAATATATATCCGAACAATATCAACTCGAATTTCGGCTCCGTGTGTAAATACAGGCGAGCTTCGAAATATTCAATTACAGGCGCAGCGATGCAGTCAGACTGCGGATGCCGGCTGTAGGCCGATGATTAAAGCGAAGCTCACGCGAGCGCGGCGGTAAAGTATTCCGATAAATATTTTCCCCGCGTTTCCCGATAAGACTCTCTCTCTGGCGGGGAGGGTCGCGTGCCTAGGGGCATATCTCGCTGGAGCAGAGAATAAAGCTGCGGCGCGGAACGAGAGAGAGAGAGAGAGAGAGAGAGAGAGAGAGAGAGAGAGAGAGACCGCAGGGACGAAAAGCGGGGCCGGTACATTTTAATGAAATTCCGAGAGTGGGAGGTGCTGCGGCGAGGTGGAGAGCAGCTCCTCGGCTATTCCAGCTTTTCCAGCACGAGCCGCATGACCAAGCGGCCTACTCCTCCTCGCATCCTGCATAGGTATACCGTTAAACGCTCTTCTCTCCCCCTTTTCTACCTGATATCCTGACGAGGAAAGAAAAAGGTGAGCCCCCGAGGATGCCCGCTCGTTTCGCGCGATCGACGATAGTTAGGCCTCGGCTTTTCTTCCCGGATGACTGTCTCGTGTGTGCGTATGCTTGATTGATCCGACTACTGCTGGTTACGCGCCGGCGACGCTAATGTTCGGGGGGAACTGACAAGCAGGAGCGATCGATGAATATTAGACAGAGAGAGAGAGAGGAGATTCTCTCGATTGGAAACTACTCTCGGGCGGACGTTGATGAATTATAGCAGCTGTCGGATTGGCTTAGATTAGTTACGATTACGTCGTTTAAATTGTAATGAAGCAATTACAGGGATAAATATATATATAAGCCGGAGAGAAAGAGACGCTGGAGAAATTTACGATGACCTTGCGGCTCTGTAAGTGTCGGCCCGAATTATACTCGGTTTAATATTTTTTTTTTATTTTCCGTACCATTTAATATGCACAAGGGAAAAGTGCGGTTTTTCCCCCTTTATAAATCGATATTTCTCTTTCATTTCATCTATAATAAGAAGTGAACGCTTACTTTGCTCAAGGAAAAATTTTGTTTGTAAGATGTTAGTACGAATAATTTATCTCAAAGGCTTTCGCAATAAAGCCCCCTAGACACTCTTTTAATTTTGTTTTTCGCCTTGCATTTAACTTTAACTCCGCTGGAGCCAAGTCATCTGCTAGTGACAGCAAATTTAATCGTAAACGCGATACCCTTATTATGCAAAAGAAAGTCTGCGCCTTGTACAAAAGAAAAAAGACCTCGCTCTCCTACACACAAAGGAGCCCGAGTTCATAAATTTTCTAGTAAAAGGCATCGCTTTAAATTACCCTTGTCTTTTACATTACACGCGAGATAAACCGCGTCATGGGAAAATACACTCTCGGCTTCTACATTTTTTTTTGTTTTTGTTACCCAAGTACCAAAAATTAAAGAAACTATTTTAATCGCGTCACTTTTACTGCTGCTATTTCATAAGACGTTTTCACTCGATTCAAACAGTCATTCCTCAACCTTAATTGACTATTCTTTGGTAGCCTCCCAACAACGCGTATAGAGTGCCGTTTAATTGCCGTCTTTTCCAAAAAAAAAAAGAAAGACAATTTGACGTTGCAAAAGCATTTCCCTAGCTGCAAACTCTCTGAGGTTGCTTGGAAAGGGGGGACTTACCGATGGCGTAGCGCATCTGGGCTGCTGCTGTCGTTGCTGGGCGGCTGCGCGCTGTATCTCGCGTCTGATTACCGGCAGCGGTGGCGGATGGGAGAGGGGCCTGCCGGTCGGTTGGCCGGCGCTGTTGCGCTGGCCCGGCAGGGGAAACTGTCCCCAGGAGTGCCTGGGCGACTGGTAGCCCGCGTAGGCCGCCGGGCCGCCGTACTGGGCCGAGCCGTTGAGGTGAGTCGGGCCCATGGCGAGGGCCGTCTGCTGTTGCTGCTGGGGCTGGGCTCCTCCGTTGCGCATCGCCTGATCCTCCCGGCCACGGCCGCCCACCGGCGGCTGCTCCCTCTCAAGCAGCCGGTAAATCTTCGCTCCGGTAACTGGATCTCCTCGCGGAACGTAGACGCCTCTGCACTTTGTTATTTCCCCCTCGAGAGAAGAGCGCGCGCACCCTCACCTCACGCACATTTTCGGACTACGGCACCACTGCTGCTCCTCTTCCTCCTCCTTCTCCTCCTTCTACTCTGCTTTTTTTCTCTCCCTCTTTCTCACTGGTACACACACATACGCACTTTCCTTGCCGCTGCGTAGAGAGAGAGAGAGAGAGCCCCCGGCACTTTTTATGGGTTTCTTGCTCCCAGGGATTTCCTTGCTCGTCGTACCCCGCTGCTCTTTGTGTGCACGCGCGCGCGTGTGTGTGTGTGCGTGTAAAAGAGTACACGGGTGTGCGTAGACTATCGCAGGCGTAGTCGCTAAGGCCGGGCCACCATTTTCCGAGTGAAAGCTGAAATTTATGGTTATGAAAGAGCCGCACCGCCTGGATTATGGGCTTTAATTAACCGGCTGATCGCGAGGCGTCGATGAGTTTTTTGGCTCTCGGGATTTACGGTTTGGAAAGAAAATTACGACTCTTCGGCCTCTGTGTGTGTGTGTGCAGGATAAATTATCGGATAAACATGGTCTTTGCCGTCTCATGGGAATAGAAAATAAAACGTGCGACGTTTTTAATTTTATTTATGTACTTATTTGAATTTCGTATATTGGTGTCGGTCGTACGTATAAAAGCCCTTAAAATGGTCTAACAATAATTCAATCAACTGTAACAGTATACGAGGATAATGGCATAATTGTTTAACGTATACTGTAATCACCACGTATTACTATTTTTTTCGAGGGATAATATTCAGACTAATATGTAACCTAATTACATCGGTAATAATTTTCCTAGCATACTTTTTTTGTGGTATCTCGAAAGTCAACGGAACAGTTATGTTGCCGCGACCGCACATATATTTCAGACGAGAAAACGTGCTTTTGGTGAAGCAACGAAGCACATATATACCAAGTTCAAGCAGTGTAATCTCGTTAAAAACGCTTCGAGATATCTCATTTTGAAATCATAAGAAAAAAAATGATGATTAGTAATATGCGTGTGCATACGCGCGTGTTATCTTTTAAAAACGATGTCACTTTGAAGTTTTAATCATTGTTAAATTGGTCGTGATAAATGTTGAAGACTTTATAAGTTGTTTAAAATACATTAGCTTCAATATATTATACCTTCAATAATCTTGACAAATCATTGACATTAATACAACCAAAATTATATGTGTTTTGCAACAGCTAAAACGCTTCCTTCCCTCTTCCCAATGTCAGGCCATTAAACCGCGACTTTATTTAAAACTTTCGAAACACCTCGTACTCCGTACAACAATCCGCAGCCTGCAATACTAGCCAACACCCAGCTCGATAACATTGTGCAGCTGAAAGCCGTTCCAATTAATTTCCCAAACAAGCGTGAGATTAGATATCAACGTCGAATATAGACGATCCCGTCAGTTACAACAATGACCGAGCCCCGGACAAGTCGCGCAGGTACAAACGCCACCACATGCTCGCAAAACCGAGAAAGGAAGCCGCGACGCGTCGCGTGAACTGCAGGCGCCGTCCTGGCGCCGATGTATAAATTCGCTCTCTCCCCTTTGTTATCTACCAGGTCTTATCGGTCTGCAGAATCGGCGCGAGGAGGCACCTCCGAGGGGCCTATTAGTAGCCGCCAGCTGAAAAATTACTCCCTGGGATTTATTTATTTTTATCGCCGAGGCG
The DNA here is from genome assembly GCA_030522585.1 of Anagyrus pseudococci. NCBI lineage: Eukaryota > Metazoa > Arthropoda > Insecta > Hymenoptera > Encyrtidae > Anagyrus > Anagyrus pseudococci. The sequence goes on from JAPYYQ010000906.1 coordinate 6,710, forward strand.
TGTGTGTGCGACCACGTCGCCGATAAAACTCGCCAATTAACTTTTGCAACCGCGCGATTATTTGTCCTAGGCCTATACAGCTGAGATACGACAGCCTGGGCTTGTCCGTCGCGTCGTCTTTTCGCTGAGTGATAAGAAAAAGCCGGGAAAGGCTAAAATGAGATTGCGAGAGCACGAGCAAACATTGTTAAAACGCACACACCTCTCTCGTTCTTGTTAACTGTTTTGCCTTTTTGTTTTTTTCATTTTTCAAGATTCCGGATTGCAAAAAGAAAAAAAAGAGCGTCGAGCGCTGCTGCGCCGTTGTTTTTCAACTTTCTACTCTGAAGTGGTAGTCGAAAAATGCAGCCTGAAAATCGTGTTCTCCGGGGAAAATTGTCAAGCGTTGCCGAGAGCGAAGAATGTCGAAGTGGAGGACGAAGAAAAAAATGTAAATTTTTCCTTGTAATGAAATATGCCTTACAAGAGAGAAAGAGAGAGAGAGAGCCCGGCTCGTTATTTCTCGCGCGCTTTTTTAATAAACAAAAAATCTCAGAGTGAAACGACGTTTTGTAACGAAATTTTATCAAAGACCGGCGTTATCTTCATAAAATATTTGTTTGAAAGAAGAAAAAAAACACGCGGACCACACCTGCAGCACTTCAACGACGCAGCGCGAGGAGAAATTCGTTATCTCAAATAAAAGAGAGTCAACAGTGGAACTTGAATATTCCCCGAGCCCTAACAACAACAATGTTAACGACCTCTCCCCCGAGTATATGCAAGAGCTAGACGTCCTGGGCGCAGAGAGCAGCGCACACTTCGCACGCGTACACATGTGATCCCGCATAAACTTTATCCAGAAGCGCAAAAAAAAAGAAGAGAAGAGCTCGGCTGCTCTCGCGTCTTCTTCGCTCGCATCCCAGGGCGTACAGCGGAGATCGAGGCGAACAATTTGCACGGCATCGCACGAAGACGCGCGGCGGAAGAGAGCAGGAGCGACGCTCGTAAAACGGTTTACCGCTCTGCGGCTTTTTTTTCTTCTCCTCTCTTCCAACACACGGCGCAGAAGCGCGAATTCAAGCCGAGATCGGCGAATACACGGATAGCAGACCAAGAGAGCCGGATGTAGACGTCGAGAGAGGGCCAGACGGGGGGAGGGGGGACTCCCTCGCGGCACTTTACGTCGGCGGAAATCGATTTTCGCCGGTACCAGGGCTCATCTTGTTGTCTCAGCCGATGGGTATTGGGACGGCGAAAATGGACGGCTTAAGTGACAGGCTCGGGATCGAGAATGAAATGTGATTTGGATTGGAAGGAAAATGATGGAAGCTGATTGGCCGATTATTGGATTTTATTTTTTAACGATAAATTTAAATTTCCAAGAGGTTTTTTTATACTTTTTTTCTCTCTCTACAGACCGATCGAACGAGAGAAATTTGATTTGTTGAGATGATGGAGAAGAAACGAGTTTTATATATATTAAAGCTCTTCTTTTTTGCAGCGCGGTTACGTAACGCCGCGTTGCACCGGGAAAAATTTTTAATTTTCTCCATTGCAGAATTTATACGCGGGGGCGTAGTGTAATTTTTTTTGTGGAATTCAGACTTGGGGTATTAAAGAGTAAAGAAGCTTATGTAGGTCATTTCCTGGTCAGTTTTAACGACGCTAGCCTCTAAAAGTTTATGGCAGTGGTTATATATACAATATATATTTTTTAATACCGTGTGGCTATTAAAAAATCTTCGTTTTTTCCCCATCGGCTCAATATGTTATCATCATTGCGTACGATTTGGGTTTTTTTTTGTTTTTGCAAAACTTGAATTTCTTTCTTCGAGAATAATTAACTATCAATAACGCGAGGTAACATAAATGCCCCGTTATACAGTCCCAGTGTTTGCGGACCAAAAAAAAAAGAAGAAAGCATAGTAATAGTAACTCGCGCACGTAACTGCAGTTTTAATAAAACACTAGCCTCGCGCTGCAGCAGCAGTAATAGTTGCAGTGGTAACAGCGGCGGAGCTTGAAAATAAATCTCAAAGTGAAAAGTAAGTTTCTAAAGTAAACTGCAAATGTGCCAGGAAACATTCCAAATAACGAATTATTCAAGGAAAATCGATCGTCTCTACACCCCCAGCGCGTTCGCATATCCCTTTGAAAAAAGGACATATGAGGACACATTAAATCCGGGGTCAGGAATAAATTGAGCCTAAAGCCGAGTAAAAAGAGAAAGAGAGAGAAAAAGGTCGGAAGCGGAGCGAGTATGAGGCTCTGGCGTAGTTCAGTAAAAAGCAGAAGAGAAGCAGCGTCAACGTAGAAGAAGAAGAAGAAAAAGAAGCCGAAGAGGCGCAAGAAGGAGGTCTGCGGGGCGTCGAGCCAAGAGAAACACAGAGCCGAGATAAGGGAGCAGCGCAAGTGGAGCGACGCCTGCAAGAGGAGGAGGAGGAGGCAGTTGGCACCTCGACGGTACGGGTCATAAGGGCTACTCCCACACCAGGGGCTCGGAAAATTCATTCCGCCCTCGCCTCTTCGCCTTCATTCGCGCTTTCTTTCTTTCTTCCTCTCTAGCCCCACTCCCTTCCGCCTCTAGCTTGACTAAAAGAGTTTTTCATCGCGCGACTTTGCGGTAGGCCTGAGGCTTTATTAAGTGGCCGCGATATGTGCTACTGCGCGCAATATACCACGTATAAGCGAGACACTAAAGTTTCTGGACCTTTTTTTTAAAAAAAAGAGCCAATGTAGCTTTTGCAACGACTCCTTAATCGAGTGCGGTCTTTTTCACGTTAAAGTCTGTTTACCGAGCGGCTTTCGAAACTCTGATAGATTTTTTTTGTGAGTCTATGTCTCTATGTGTTTTTAATTTAGATTTTGATTTTTAATTCAATAGTTCACAACTAAAAAATTACGTAACAATATAACTTGATATAGATTGTACATAGTACAATATATTTCTTTTTAACATGCAAGTGTGTACGATTAGCATCGGTAAACAAGTCAACGACTGATACCCAAATGAAATTATTTGATCGTCAGATGGAACAAATGGCCATTTTAATGAAATTTCTTTAAAAACACAAACCAGCACGAACTGGCTTGCAGAGAGATAGAGAGAGAAAGAGATAAATTTTACTTCAAATTCATTATTATGGAGATTCGCTCTTTCTCTCAGGAAAATGTAGGTCTTTAAATTCCAGCGCGCGCGAAAGAGAGACGCCGGAATTCCCGAATTTAAATTTGGCAATTTAGGGTAGAGCGCCAGAGACTTCAAAGGCGCACGTTTAAAAACGTTAGCCACGTCTAAGCTTTTCATACGATAACATAATTACAAAATCAATCCAGCCTGGTTGTGTGTTACAAATCGAATTGTTGTGTTATTATTTCAAGGCATATGCAGTTGGATAGAGAACAGAGAAAAGGAGAGAGAGAGAGAGAGAAAAAATGTACACCGGAGTACTTAGTTTCCTTGTAATTGGCAGGGCCGACAGTTCCGCAATACCCATTTCGCCGTAGAGAACGCCTGAGTTACGGGGTAAATTGTAGGTCGTGCAGCTGTAGCCCCGCGCTCGCTCGCGCGATGTTACAGTTTCAATTACAACCTTGACAAATGCGATAACCGATTTTCATAGTTTGCAAACTAGGCCAAAGGGATTTTCCGAGTTGAACAGACTATTCTTTGAAAATGAAACGAGTGAGAGAAAAAAAAAGATCGTTCTCCAATTGTTCGAGGTGCAATTGCTCTTTTTTTCTTTATGCGTAACGAAATATAACCATCTGGCACCATAATACGCCATAAAATTTTTTTCGACATCTAACCTGCTTGAAATTTAATAGACTGCGTTTAAAATGCCAAGCGTCGATCTCTAAACATTTCCATTGGACAGATTAGAAAACGCGTAGTTTTCTGAAAAGTCGTAGCTAACCGCGAGAGAGGAGAAGAAAAAGGTCGAGAACAATAAACCTATAACATTCCACATTGGCAGATAAGTGAAAAAAGAAAGAACGCACGTGCGTAAACGCGCGCGTGCAAGGGGTATCTCTGGCTAATAACTCGTCGCGGAAACATTAGCGCCAAGCTCGGTATCAAGTTTGCAACAGAGAAAGAGAGAGAGAGAGAGAGAGAGAGAGAGGATCCGGAGCGTCCAGAGGTAGCCGCAGTGCAGTAGTAAGTCTTGAGAAAAAGTCTCTCTCTCGCGCGCGCGCGTTCCAGCGCAGCGATAATAAGAAGGAGCCCGGTGAAAAATTTCGCATTCCTGAGCTGCGCGCTCGCTCGCTCACATAAAGACATTCCTGGGCCTCGCTGGCGCCGAGGCTCTTTCTCCTCCCGTTATTCGATGAAAGTGTGCGCGCGCGCCGAGGAGGCCAAACGGTTTTACATATAAAAACAGTTCAAGGCCACTAGTGTCAGCTACAGCAAAGAGAAAGAAAAAGAGACGCGCGCGCAGTTAGTAAGAAAGAGAGCGAGTCGCACACCTATGTGTACGTGACGAGCATGAACGCGCACAGCATGGGTGGAGGGTCAAAAAGTTCATTAGCTATAGCGACGTCGATGCGTGGGAGGATAGGTGTAGAGGAAACTCTCGGTTTCGGCTTGCGAAATGCATGGGGGGCCCGAGTGCTAAGGAGAAAAATATTCCGTAATGCGCTCTCTGTGCCGAGTGTAGTCCGATGTACGCGTCGTCGACGCACGCGGTATATAAAGTCGCGGTGAAAACGTGGGAAGAGTGGCGTGTACGCGCGGATCTACACAACAAAGGAAGGATATGTTACGTCGCCGCTGCTGCTGCTACTGGAACCGATGGCGCCCAGGGAATATTAGTCGTGTCTGCCACGTGTGTGCTATACCAACTTACACGCTCTCGTATAGGAGAGAGAACGAGACAGTATATAGAGGGGTTAAGCTGCTGACGCAGAGGAGAGAGAGCCCAGCTGTCGAAGCTTGAGGAAATATGCGCCGGACCGAGTGCGCGCGATGCGTGTGTGCATAGAGTGCAAAGGAGCTAAGCAGAGGTAAGCTGATGGAAAAGCGAATGATTTATTCAGCGGCGCGCTTTCGAGCGGCTTCGACTTTTCGGTAGATCGATAAGCCGAGTTTCGAAAGACAAAGTGTGCGCGCCTCTCTGCGCTCCTTGTAAAATATGAACGAACCGAGCAGCGGTCGTCGTCCAGTTAGTCGCGCTTACTCTGGAGAGGAGCAATTGCTGCGCGTTTTACGATCTGGCAAGTCCCTCCACCTTAGAGCTTTGCGCAAGCATTTTTTACCCGGGGTAACGCGCTTATTGTTAACACCGTACTTCTCACACTGACACACACACACACACACACACACACACACACACACACACAGAGGACTTGGAAGTTTTGCGAAACGTGGCCGGAGAGTCACGCGGCCCGCTAAACTTGTGCAAAAGGCCAGAGCTAGAGAAAGAGCAAGCGCACTATGCGAGTGTGTGTATCACGGTATACATACGGTGGGTGGTGGTGTGGTTAGCTAGTGCGCTAAGGCTTTTCTTCGAAATGCTAATGCGAAACGGGATGCGACGCGAAGGACAAAGAGTGTTGGGCGATACGGTTGCTATTGGTAATCGGCCCACGTATCCTACACGCCGGATGTATCGGGACGCACAAGCGAGCTTTATTAGGCGTCGCGCATCCATGCTCGGACGATACCTCTGATTTCGTGCTTCTTATGGAGATTATAAGTATACGGGGCTCGGTTGAATGACATTTTTGACGTTGACTGCTGCTTTGATTATTATCCAGAGCGAGAGAGGATCAGACTGAAAAGGTGGATCGTTAGAGAGACATTTGGAGAATAGATGGAAGAGGGGGGGGGGATGTGGGGTCAGGTTACGTTTATGAGGTTGGGTATTTTCGACTCCTGATTACAGCATACGAGGATCGATGGTTTGTGTGTCTTTTGAGATTATCTTTTTCGTGGACGACTGACAAAAGATGCTTCGTAAATCGAACGAAAGTTATGTATTTTAATCGTAGATCTCTGTGGTGTTCGTGTAAGAATAAGAAAAACGAAGGGACAAAATAGAATAGCAAGGATTATTAATTTGTGTGTCGTACCAGGTAAATCGTGCTGCATTTACCGTTATTTGCATTAACGTGAAAGAATTTTCTTGGAAAAAAGAAAGAAATTAGACGATCGTAAGACCGAAATCAAAAGAGAGAGAAAGAGAAAAGCAAAGGGTCACACAAGACAAATGCAAATGAGTAATGAGGTCGCGGGCAAACAAAAGGCTCCCTTTCGAAAAGATGCTATCGCGACAGTTAACCTCACGACGTTCTCTTTCAGCATTGCGGATCATCATCGCCGTCGTCGTCATCAACCTGAACCAATCTCGGCCAATCCTAAACACGATATGCAGCCTCCGAGATTCGCTATTCTCTCGCAATACCCAAACGTTCTCCTCCGAGGTGTCCGTTTACCCAGCAATACGGCATTAAATTCGAACGAAGCCTAGTGAATCGTCGGCATGAAGCCGATGCAGAGGCGAGAAAACAAGTAAGGCTGTTAGGGTCAACAGGGGAACAAAAAAAAAAGTGAAGAAGCGCCTAGAAAGCGGCGCATTCCCCTGGAAAAGTGCCGGGGCGCAAAAACGCACGGGAGAGGAGCTACCGCTACGGAGACACTGCGCCGGCGCGACAAAAAGCACGCGCGAACAATCGGCAGGCTTTAAACACGGGGCTATTGTCTCGCGCGCCGGCAGAGCCTTTGTCGGGGCGCACAGAGAGAAAAGCCATGAGCGAGTTTCACCGGGAGAGGACAGCTCATGCCCCGCGCGTATATAACGCGGAATAAAAAAAAAAGGAGCAGAGCGAGAGCGAGAGAGAGAGAGAGAGAAACCAGCTCGAGTGGCCGGCTCTCCGTTGGGGGAATCCAAGAGTGTGTGGTAGCGGAACGTCGCGCGTGACTGGACGATTGAATGATACTTGCGCCCGAGGAATCCCGGCGTGGAAAGTTAATTCGACGACGGAAGCTCTTGAGATTATTTGAGGCACTCTCTTTTTTTCGTTGGATTTTGAGGCCAATGTAGCCTCTTTCGTTTGCTCGGTCGATGAGCCCAAGTAGCCGATATGCGCGCAATGTTTGCGAACGTTGGACGCTTGACAGATTTCTGTACAAGTTTGGAAAAGAGTCATTTTGCTGACACGTCGTCGCGCGGCCAGAAATATTTGAACGCGCCGAGGAGCTAAGATGCGGTAGCTTTAAACCGGCTGTTAGCTTTTTTTTTCATTCTCGACCGCGTGATTTATCGGCAGATCAGTCTATTCCAAAAATAAACTGGCCAAGCGTCATAAAAAAAAACTTCTCGCATAACGTAAATATTCGCTTATCGTCAAATCGAGAAGAAGAATGAAAAAGAAAAAGGTCGAATCGGCTTAATACGCGAACACGTTTTCATCTTTCTCTCTCTCTCTCTTCTTTTCAAGCGAGTAAGCAAAAATTCAGCCTTGAACCTGAAAAAAAACACACACACACAGTCCGGCTTGCTGGAGCGAAGGATGAAAGGTTTCGAATTTACGGTCCTACACCACACGAGAGCAGCCGAGAAGAAAGATATAGAAAGAGAAAAAAAAAACGAGAGGTAGACGCGCGGGCGTTCCACGAGTACGCACACCAACGACTTCGGAGAGCCGAGTGTATAAGCGTGTGTGTGCGCGAGAGGTCGGAGGAGAGTCGCCTGGAAGAGAATTGGAGACCGGCCAGCTGTCCACTGAGTGGCTCGCTCGTGAGCTGCTGCTTACCACCTTGGCGCCTCTGACACATAGTCCTCGATGATCGGCCAACGTGTATTAGCAGCCTGGCTCTTCGAACTTTCTGCACTGGCACGGGATCGTCGATGGAAGACGCAATTAAAAAACAGCCATTAGCGCGGCGAGCAACAAAGAGAAGAAAGGTATGGGGTTCGATGCTCTCTCTCTCTCTCTCTCTCTCTCTCTTGCGTTAAAATTCATAATTGGAATTGTGATAAAAAGAGAAGCGCCGCGCTGGGAGAGGGCCGTAATTACAACCTCTGGTCTGTCCATTAATAAAATTCCGGAGCATCGATGTCAAGCGCCTGTGTATGCGTGCAACCTGTCAGCAGTTTCGGCATCGACATCATACGCAGTTGTAGAAACTGGCGCCTCCGTCTAATTTATATTATAACCGAAGCTCTACCCCATCGACTCTCGCGTAGGCTTCTCCCTATATAAGAGGAACAACGGAGCCATAGTGAAAGTGACTACTCGACATATACCAGACCGCACAGAGACTGTTGCACCCGGAGAGGAGCCCGAGAGAGAGAGTGATGCACGAAGAAGCGAGAGAGCGCGAAATGTCTCTCCGGTGCTCTTTCCGTATAGCCGGCGGCACCTCTCTCGGCGAACAATTTAGCTCGCGGGGGGAGCGACAATCGTTGTGCAACCCGACTACTCGTTTGACCGAGCCGCCGCTGCTGCTGCTACTCTGCCCCCCTCCCTTCCTCCTGCAGTGTATACCTCCGCGTTGGCTGCTGCTGCAACTTTCACTGGAGCTCTTTCGGAGAGCGCGCGAGTTTTACTTCTCTCTCTCTCTCTCTTCCCATGTGCCCCGTCTGCGACTCTGTGGCTGTGTTGTGTCTGTACGTGTGGATGTACTTTGCCTATCGTGGAAAATCGTCGGGGGGCAGCTGCACGAGAAAGCGAGCAGAACGGCAATGCTCCTCTGGGCTCTATCCTCTATGCTCGTTAATTTATTCGTTTTGCACTCCTCCCCCTCCCTCCTCTAGAGCCTATCCTTTATGGCGTTCAGATATTCCAAACAATTTTTATTGTCCGTTGATTTTTTGTTTATTCCAAACAGCCACTAACAGTGCCAGCATAGTTTATCCACTTCTATTCTTGAGACTACATAAGCTCGTTGTCGGTGTTTTTCCAAAAGCAAGAACGACCAAAGACGAGGGGTACACAGTCTCGGCGCGGCTCATCGATACTTCTCGAAAGCCAATAAACTCTCCAACGGCATGTAAATTCGATTTTAGGTATGTATACGCGCCGGGCTTTGGGTAATAAGCGCACAGCTATAGTTTCCGTACGGGAAAAATCCCGGGAGCGGTGCGACTCGAGGCCGAACGCGAGGCGATTTAAATGTAAATGAGCGATCGCTCACAGAGAGAAGAGAGAGAGACACAGACAGACAATCACACATTGGTCGGTGTTGGTGTCCAAGCGGCGGAAAGAAATAGGCGCGGTGCGGTCTATCAGTTAGCTATGCCTCCCCTCTCCCCCCGGGGCTGCTTTATAGGCTCCACGTCAACGATCGCGTCTTTGTCGTTTCCCCGGGCGTTTTCACCGTGAAAGCGGCTATGCGCTCGCTCTCGTCTACCTGCGCGAGAGTGACGCCAGCTGCAGAACGGAAGCGAGGGAAATTCGGCGCGAGGAGCGTGGCGCGCGTACTCGATCTATGTGTGCATGTACACGGCAAGGATATCGGCCGTTAGCCTCTTATCCTCTCTCTCGGCCTTAGTCTCCTCCTCCTCCTTCTTGGCCGCAGACGCGATGCTTTATGCTCTACATAGCTCTGCTGCGGCTGCTGCTGCAGTCGTGAGAATTAGCCTAGCGTGCCCGAAAACACACTAGCTTACTTTTTATTGCAGCCGCGCTTATGTGTGCGTACACGTGCATACGCCCACGAAAGAGATACCGACGTGTGGGCAACTGCCCTGTATGACTGTCCCGTGTCGATGGGCCTCTCTTTTGTTTCCCATTCTCTCTCTTTTCTTTCTCTCTCTCGATGTTATTTTTTTCGTCTGTTTTTAGGACGTTTTCTTTTTATTTTTTTTTCCATGACAGACAGCCTGTGGTCGCGGCGCCCGGCGTGGGCCATCGCTGCGCGCCACGGCGCTCGGTTTTTACGAGCTATACAGAGAAAGAGAGAGAGAGAGAGAGAGAGAGAAATTGGCCGTCTGTTTGCTCAAGCCGGAGAAAAAATATTTTCGTATGCCATTCGACATGAAAGCTGCTGCTGCTGCTGTTTAATGAGCGAAAAGACCGGATTGGAACGATTTAGGAAATAAAGTGCAGGAAATCTCTTTTCACCTCTTACTCGTGTTGGTTAACTTGCTCTCGTTGTAATTGTTTGCATTACCTGCCGGACTCTATCATTTTACGACCCAACTCTATGCGTGACGTAGGGAATTCGCAGTTTTGAATTTTAATCGTCGAAGGAAATGTAATGTTTTTTTTTTATGGATTGTAAAAATTATTCGTTTTAATATTCTAATTTTTTTCGTACGCGCTTCAATTAAAATGTAAATGAAAGGTAATTGTTAATTTAGGTAAATTTTATTTTTCTATAATTATCAACGTTTAATATTTATTAGGATGTTTATTCAATTTTGTTTGGTGAATTATTTATTCGGAATATATTTTTCACTATAAATTCTTTAATTTGAAAAAGAATTCTCGCTTTTAATTTAGAAATTCAAGTTGTTGAGCCTTTTACAGCGAAAAGTGTCTGCTTACTGAACCATGTAAGTCACTGTTTAAATTTTCACTTAGAAAGCATTTTATTTCACTCGTTTCAGCAATATGAAAATTGGTTGTAATCTCCTCGAGAAACTAAAATTTCTAAAAAAACAGCGTATTTATGGAAAAATTGTTTATCGAATCAATTCTCTATTCCATCTAACGAAAATCGCACGCGGCATTCATTAAAGTAAAAAAAAAGAGAGTGAAAAAAAACAAGTCACAAGTTCATGAGAAACGTCGTTCTATTAATATCTCGAAAACCGCTGAAAACATTAGGGAACAAATTCAAATTTACCATTTTAACCTCGAGAGCAAACCAACTAAATTGACCAGAGCCAGAGAAGTGAAAAACAAATTAAGGCGACGTTTATTCAAAAGTGCTTTAATCCCTTTTTTACGTGTTATTTTTCCGCCTCACACGTTGAAAAATCCCGAAGATCATAAATCTGTTTACCACACGTTTCAATCGCTTACTGCGTCTTACCAATTCTGTTTTTTCTTCTTCTCTTGAAATACTTTGAAAAACAGCCTCTCACGTTTCTAATCTGACCGATTCGTTTTTCAAACCTAATCTTATCACCAGAAACATATCACACGAAAACTCTACGAAAACCGATACTAGAGAAAAAAATGAAAAAAAAAACCCAAAAACGCATGGAAATCAAAACGCAAAGGTAAAATTCCCGTCGGATTTATTCTGCACACACAAGCCTCAACAGTCCTTTGATCCGTATAGTAAACGCGCAGGGCAGAAAGACCGTGGAGCACCAAAAAAAGGAAATAAAAAGAGTAAGGGCTCCGTTCGGTCTTTGTGCCGAGTTATAGCGAGCAAAAGCGCTCGCGCGCGAGGGAGGGAGAGAAGGCGAGCGGAATCGCTCTCTCGTCGACGTCTCGCGTTCTCCAAAACGCCATATCAGGTAGTACAATGAAACAAAGGGCGCACAAGGGCGCGGAGGACACACGCACTCTGGTATTCCCGGTGTGTATCCACACAGGCTGTATGTATATCCCTCTCTGGGATGCTGGAAAACGTGCCGGAGCTCGGACTGCCGAGACGAAGTATCACAGAGAGAGAGAGAGAGAAAGACAGGCCGTGTAGTCGCGCACTGAACAACACTAGTATAAGCTTGGCCGGCGCGCACAGTCACACACGCGGCCAAAATCGGCAGGCCGGTCGCGCACTCCCGGTTCTCGTTCTCCGGCTCTCCTCCCGCGCTGCGCCGGAGAAACCAAGAGAGCAAGGAGCGAGAGAGGGAGGGAGAGAAAGGGAATGACCGAGGTGGAACTCGACGAGCTCTCGCGGGCCTCTGTCCGCGACGGCGGGACGCTAACTGACACGCGGCTCGCCGTGCGCCAACCGCCAAGCCGCGCGAAGAAAGGTGCGGGAGTGTACACGCTGCCGCCGCGCTCTCCAACGAGGAGGAGCGGGGGGCACGACATACACCAGAGTCGCGGTTACAAACGCCCTGCTGCCGCTGCTGGCGGCGTATATAGCGCGCGCGGGAGCACAGAGCGACGTCATCGCTCGCTGCTCGCCGGCCGCTCGCAAGCGAGAGAGAGAGAGAGAGGGGGAGAAACGTGTATCCGAGGACTGTGTGAGTGTGTAGGCCAGAGAGGGGGAAAGTGGAGAGAGAGAACGCGGCTCTGTGTATTGCCCCGGCTCTCTTTACAGCGGCGCGGGACCCGTTGCACACCAAAGTCCCCCATGCCCCACCTCTCTCTCTCTCGCATATACGTCCAGCCCCGATATATTCACGCACGCGTCCTGGTGTGCCGGCATACGTGTGTGTGCATGCGCCTCTCTTGGCTGGATACATGCTCTCGAGAGCGTGGACGAAAGAAAAAAAAAGGAGCGATCGGCTTCTTCTCTCCCTCGCTCGTGTTGCGCTCGTCGCCCCTGCAAGCCGACCGAGAGCGGATCTACGGGCTGGACGAGGAGCCGAGGATGGGTTCATTTGTCGCGCGAGGGGAAGAGAGCCTAGAGTGTTGCACTCGATGGACTCACTGGGACAATGAACGAGCGCCCGCGTGCGAGAATAGGCGATGCAGCGAGCACGGCCGAGCTTGTATACCTGGCACATTGTCGCTCTCTCGTACAGCTGTTACATTGCCGACGTACCGGCCCATGTCGATATGCAGATGGTTTTGTTTAAATTTCCCTTGGCTCTCCTCGATCTACTTTAATCTACTTGGTTGTCTTGGAGCCGAGGAATGAGCGTTTATGGAGCTTGGAATACTTTTCTTATCTCTTATTCGAATAAACGCTTAATTATGCTTATGTACGTTTTGGCTTTTATGCGGACGGTTGTAAAAGTCTAACGAATCGTTAATTTGAAATATTCGAATGACATGCCTTTGCGGCGAAACGTTGGAATCGCCGTTTAACGGAACTTACTTTTTTCGTGTGCTTCGTGTCTTTTTTTTTCGTATATGTATGCGATAATAACAGTCGTAATTGTAGGACGCACTTCTGACTGGGATGAAAAATAGCTTTCACTAAAAAGAAAAAAGTGTTTTTCTTTCTCGTCGGAATCTAGCAAAAGAATTTCTCCTTTTCTTTTGCATGATTATCGCCAACTTTTATGACTTTAATACTACGTCTCGTTACAATGCGACTTGAAAAAAGAAAAGAAAACAGACACTAGCTCAAAGGCACAAAAATTCTTTTCCATCGTCGAGAGATAGATAAACACGTCTCGACAAAAAACTCTCCTTCCCTTTCTTACAAAGTAGCGAAAGAAAAGAAAAGACCAACGGCAAATAAGCGACGGTATGCCGTATGGCGCTAGAAAACAAAAAAAAATTGAAAGTATTTAATAACACGCGATGTTTATAAGTAGAAACGGCAGAGTACCGCAAGACGAGAGACGCTGCTGCAGAGAATCAGCGAACGGACGATGTTAAAGCGCAATCTATCGCTTATAAATTTTATCGTCTCCTCTCAGATACTCGCTTAAATACGCATCGGCTGCGAGAGAAGGGGAGACACTATCAAAACTGAATTTCAAACTAAAACGCTGTAGCCTCTCAAAACTGCAGCAGTAGTCTCCCTCAGCGGGCCGATAAAAGCAAGCCTCCGCCGCGTCAGGTAAGATAAGGCTTTTAACGAGGCGCCGAGGACAGAGCCTACAAGAATGAGCAGCAACGGAGGCTTATATTTGCCGTAGATAAGCCAGCTACGTCTATCTGGCGTAGACTCTCTCTCGGAGGCAGTATATAGGCATTCCGGGCGATCGCTTTGCCGCGGCACACCCGCCGTTTTCACGGCTCGGTTGCGGACGTCGAAATAAAAAAAAGTCGAGCGAACTCGGGAGGACGACGAGTCTCGGCGTACACCACTGCCGATGGCCGGAAGCACTGGTTGTAGCCACGGAGTGCCTATTGTTTCCGCAACTGCGCCGCTGCTCAGGGACAACGAGAAAAGCATGTCTACAACCGCCACACTGCCGGTCCCGCGCCGATCTAGCTCGCGGGAGGGAGACTGAACTACTCCGAGCTACGTTGCGGCTACTGCTGCTGGTAGGATGTGCATCGTTTTAGCCGCTGAGCCGTCCAGCGTGGATCCGCTTCTTCCTTTTTTTGTCTATTTTTTTGTACGTTCTATGCTTGTGGGAGATATCGACTTGGCAGTTGTCGGTGAGAAAATAAATTTTTAGAAGCTTTTATTTTTGTATTCGTATTGTGAGGTTTGCTTTTTGCGGAATATAGTTCGAGTCGATTTGATGAAACCTTTTTATTTCGAGCGAGAAAAATTATCTGCGATTTGATAAGTATATGAATTATGGCGATATGTTAATCCAATTAATTTCAGGGTTTACGTGTGCGGATACGCTATATATAGGTACATAAATTCTCATCGACTTTTCTAATCAAAATAATTGACATACTATATAAGCGATAGTATCGCTCAAACGAGCAGCCACTTTAAAGTGCGATTTAGCATCGACGGACCACACGCTACCGTTTCGAAAAAAAAAAATCGAGCGTAAAATAAGTGGAAAGAAAATCGTGTGGTAATACGAGTATTGAAAAATGTTCTGCGCTTAAATATATTCATATAAAAAGAGCATTCAATACACGCGAGCTTACATGTCAGACACTCGGTCAGAGTGTATAGTTCGAAAAAGCGCATTAAGAAAAAAATGGTCTTGGCTTACTAAACAATCAGATGAATTAAGATAAAATTCTGATGTTTGTATATGCGGATTCGCGCGTGCGTTTGTTCAACATGATGCATTACACAATTATATTTAAATGACCAGCTGTAGGTACAAATAACGAGGTAACAATAGGTCATTAAGATGATAATTCCTATTGTTAGAGGCTCGGCATGTTAATTTTTCTATCAATTTCGTTTTTCAATGTTTATGAAAAATATTCAAATTTCATCATCATAATTCAATGCTTCGAGCAGCGCAGGCGCGTCGATAACTCGAACATTAATTAGAGCATACGTTAAATGGAACAGGGGGAGAAAATCTCTTGCGTTTGCCCTCGTCGTTCGACAATGGAAAAAAACAAAATTTACATAATCCTCAACCTTTTCATATCGAATGCCAACGCGTTTTATTTCAATAAATTTCTGTGTCACCTTAACCAATCTACCGTTTGCCCATAGAGACCAATGTGTATTTTAACGTTGCGCTTATAACAGTACCAAGCCGTAGGAAAAATATAATAGTTTCGAACGAGAACAGCAGTCATCCTGAATAGACCAGCAATTCCCACGATGAAGAAAAAAAAACAAAACAAAATAACAGCCCGATATCAAGGACAAAACGACAGTTGCTGCGCATATATAGCGGTCGGCGGGTAATTCAGTGAAATCCAGTCGCGAGCACGCACATATATCTCTCTCTCGTGGTATAGCGCATCCGGTGGCCACACGCGTTTCATCTAGTATAAATGCCCAGCTGCTGGTAATCGGAAGGGCCGGAGGAGGGCTGCATCGATTCGTCAAAATCCACGGCGCACCCATATCGTACATACGGCAAAGTGTATATAGATGCGTATGTCTGTATGTGTGTGAGAGAGAGAGAGCCAAGCCCGGCACATTCCGCATTCTATCGGCACGCCGATGTACCGCTAGGCCGGACCCCTGCATAGACTTGCCTGCTCCGTTCCTTCTGCGACCGGCGTGAATTCGAGCGGACGTTATACGCACTGGCCGCGACCCCTCCCCCATCCAGCCCGGTTGTCGATAGAACCGCTCGGTCACGGTGTAAATGTCGGCAAAAATGAACTTCCGTTGCTGTGCCGCCGCTGTATATATGGCGCGACGATAGGCTGATCGTTGATGCAGCTTTGAAAAACGAAATCAATTTTTTTTTATCACTCTTCGCTTTTACGCCGCTTTTTTGGAGCAGGATAAAAATTAATAGCGCCAAAGAAAACAACGGGTTTTCGTCAAGGTAGTGTACTTGAAATTGTGTTTCAAAGAGAATAAAAATAGTAAAATTAAAGTTTCGGGAGGCAAGCTTAGGCGAACGAATTTGCTCGGAATGACAAAAGACTAATAGAAAATTGATCGAGTGAAAAGGTCAATGGCTTGAGGAACGACAGAGAGGTCTGCTGGTGCAGCAGGTGTCGCGCGCGGCGGCGGCACGCAGATGCGCCAGAGAGCCCGGACACAGCGCGACGGGTTTGAGAGAGACACCGGCCTGCAGGCGTACGCGGACATATCGTGGACGCGCGTCTATCTATAGCGACGGCTGCTACGAGCGGGAAGTATTAATTGCGCGTTTGACAGGGATAACGGGAGAGCCTTTACGGATGTTGCAGGCTCATCGCTCTCGCCTCCCCGTGTCGCTCTTATTAATATTTCATTCGACGCTTTGCTTTCTATAGAACCAGTCTCTCTCTCTCTCTATCTCTTCTTTTTTCAGGCGGTACTGTTATTCTTTTATTTTTTGCAGTCAATTGTACAAGTTTCGGATTTTTATTTTTCCGAATACTTTTTATTCGACCTAACGAGATATTCTCGTGGTTTTTATTGGGAAGAAAAAAAAATTGTAGCAGCTTCATTAGGAAATTTCGCAATAACTTGAATTATTTTAATACACTGATAAACTTATCCCATTTTTTATACAATTTTAAATTCCCGGCGAATAATCCAAATTCGATTCGACGTCGATAACCTCAAGTTGGGGTCACTGACCAGCTCGTTTGAAAAGTCAAAGATTTCAAAAAAATATAAAAGGTTATAAAAATCGAAATAACACGAGCATTATCGGTTTTCGGCCACAAAAACCAAAACACTGTCTCGGATATACACATCCGCAATACGGGGGAGTCTCCATAACCGAGAGACAGAGAGAAATCGTTGCATTTTTCCAGCCGAAACCAGTCGCGGGGAATTCGTCTTGCATAACCCGGGGGCTCTGGCTCGTTGCTTCGAGCGCTTCCAAATTCCTCTTCGCCATCTCCGGGACTATACTGCCTGCACGGCCGTCCCTCCTTTTCCCCTTTCCCTTGCAATAATTACTCGTGCGCGCAGTAAGACAATGCGCTCGACCGGAGCAAACACACAACGGTGGAGCGAGGGGGGAAAGAGAGAAAGAAAATCGAAAATCGTAAAGCGAACTCGATGCAGAAGCTCGCGCCCGTTGTCTCTCTCTCTCTCTCTCTCTCTCTCTCTCTCTCGCGTATATTCCACTCTGCGAAGTGAAAGGCGCGACTGGCGTCGGTGTGCGCCGCATTACGTTGGTGTGCGCGGCCTCGGCCTCCCTCTGACTTACGGGCCGATCTGCATGCGCGGCCAAAGAGAGAGAGAGAGAGAGAGAGAGAGAGAGAGAGAGAGAGAGAAGGAGCAAAAGGATTGGGCAACGCCGAAAGTCGTCGCAAAGAGTGCCGGGATGCGGCTCCGAGAGTCGCGCAGGAATCCAAGCCGTGCCAGCGATGCTTTTTTATTTTCATTCTTAACGGCCTTGCGCGATTGCCGGGCTTATGCTTTCGGCACGAGCGCATCGATTTGATAAACAAGTTTATCACTTAACTCGGGCCCACATATCGCATCGAGGCAATCCTCCGCGGGGACGTGACATTCTTTTTTCTTCGCTTTTTTTTATTATTATCCTGTCAGCCCGTCACCTCGGTCGATTTTTGTCGTCGGGACATCGCGCGCAAGCAAATCATTTTGATTGCAGCTGGCATTTATCGCGAGAGCGTGAGCCTACGGGAATACTTCGGGATAAACAGGTTTTTAAATCAAGATCTTTTAGAACAGTTATCGCGCCTGATAAATTCGAAAGTTTTTCCTCGTTTTCTTTTTTTTCTTTTACCGCGAATTGCGAAAATATAATCTTTTCGAGGGTATTTTAAAATTTTGTTTAGTTTTGTTTTCCGATAAACATTTCTCGCTCAGGTGGCAAAACATTAATCGAGGGCATTGGTTCGAAATCACTTAGAAATCTTCGCAGTTGGTTTACTGCTTTAAATTTCTGTGTTACTTCACGAAAAAATATCAACATTGCGAAAAGATCGATTATTCATTTGGATATTGCAATTATATCAAACAGTCGCGAGAAGAGAACAAAGACTCTCAGACATTGGAATCTATCTTTAACGACACGTCCACCTGATAATTGTCCGTTTAAATAAATCAACTCCAATTACCGAAAAGGTAATTGCTTAAAAAACGTAGCTTAAAATATATCCCGAGCAATAAAATTACGTTTGAAAAATTCAAGCCTCCAGCAGGCAAACGTCGGTCGGTAGCAGTAGCCTCCATTCGCTGAAACCTCAGCTATTTTCGTCCGACCTTTCGAGCCCATAAATAAAAGGGTACGTTATGCAGACACCTGCAATACAGCACAGTATCAGCGACGAACACCAGCACCAGCAGCACAACTCGAATGCATTGTTCGTTCGACGCAGAGTCAAAAGTGCCAATGCATTTATTAGCCGACGTAATGTTGTTAAAACAAACAGCCATTAAAATATAAGAGTCGTCAGGGCTGCAGAACGCACGAACGATCGTACACGTATACGACGAAAAGAGAAGAGAGCCAACTCGACTTTCACGATGACGAAGGTCGTCGCCGATAAGTCCCTGCGCGCGCGCGCAATTAATAATTCAGCAGGCAGAGAAATCCCTTCGTCTGCCGAAGAACAGCTGTGAATCACAGATGAAGTGGAAGAAGCAGCGAGAGATCGGTAGTCGGGAGAGAAGTTGCGGCCGAAGCCCCCGCGGGAGAGAGCATCCCTTTCGTCTGCGGCTGACCGAAGCTCGTGTGGAGCATGATACCCCCGTACCTCTCGATCCATCTCTCGATGCAGCAGCAGCAGTCGGAGGGATGCGGTTCCGAGGGGCTGCTGCTGCTACGCGCGTCACTGGGATTCGGGATGGCTCGAAACCTCCCATAAATAAGAGATGTACGGATGGTAGGATCGTTAGTAAATAGTTGATGCTCCGGGGCAGGAGACGCGGAATGGCAATGAGCAGCTCCGTCACTCTGGTGCTCCTCTGCTCGCCAACGCGGCTACTTTTCCCTCTCGTGTATACCCTTTGCCCTTTTCCTCCTATCTTCCCATTCCTCTCTTTTCGTCTCTCTTTCTCTCTCTTTTCTCGCAAACGCTATCCCTTCCGAGTTTTCTTCAATTCAGACCACGTCAGGGGGATAAATAGGCCGAATTGCCATGGGCTGAATATGAAATTAAGGGAAGGTTGGAAAAAGCTTTTGGCAGTTATGAGGGTAAACACAAGATCGAGATGCTTCTGCCGTGTTCGGAAAATGCTCGCTCCACGTCTAAAGCTTGATTAATTCTCCGGGAATTTTAAACGACCGATGCTGGATGCTGTAACAGGATAAAAATGTAGGATAGACTTTGATACATTTTTACCATTTTTATGATATTTAAAAGATCGTATCTTAGAATAGCAAAGTGAGCTTCCTATACGTCGATAGAATTTTCATTAGCGATTTGATAAAACGGAAATATTTCCACGTTTTAAATAAAAAAAAGGTTTTTCACGTGTCTCAAGGCTATTAATCTTTCAGAAATACCGAACGACGAACGTGAAAACCCTCGCATGTTGATACACCAAAAGTTCGACTTTAAAAAGCAGTTTCTAAAAGCGCTAATGAAATTACGGCCAATCTTGAGGGAAGTCGAGAAGAGATAAGTAAAAGAAGATTAGAGCCCGGTAAATCCCAGGCCGCTGGAAAGAAAGAAAGTGGATTTTCGCAAATCAATCCGAGGCAGAAGATTATACAAGAGCAGAGCGGCCGAGAAATATCCGACTTCCGCTTTCGAATTTAGCATAGGACGTAAAAAGCAAAGTCGCAGCAGCAAGGTATATTCTCTCACGTACCAAGCCCCTGACAATCGTCTTCTATAGCCGGGTCGGAATCAATAATACGAGCGCACGAGGCTAACGCTTTTATCGCGGCTGCTGTCGCGGAAGCGAAGGGTCGCCAAGAAAAGATTGGAATAATATTGGCGGCGCGCGTCTTCGTTGCCGGCGAAGAAGGTGCCGAGGGTGCGATAAAGAGCCTCTCCGCCGGCGCGCATGACAATTTACCCCAGGAATTTTCCTGCCGACGCACGGGGAAATTCCGGGCCACAGGCGCGCGCTCAGCCACACGGAAGCAAGATCTCTCTTGGCCTCCGACAGTCCGGAGGATGATAATGGTGATCGAAGGCAAGAGGCGCACGATTAGCTGACCTTTCTCTTTTATATTGAAGCTCGCCGAAGGTTCGTGCGACGCCGCATGACGTATGGCTTATTGTGATAGCTGGTCATTCGAAGATGACGCCTGTGGCTTTGTGCGTCGGGGGCCCTCGAGTTCCGTGAAACGTTTCTGTTAATCGCTCGTGGGATCGTTCGGCTACGGAAGCTTATTCATCTCCGAAGCATGTTTGCTTGTATTGCTACCACCCCTTGGCTGTTTCGTAATTGAATTTTTTACAAGTGCGTAACTCGATATTTCTAACTTTTTGGAATTTCAACTCAAATTTAATCGTTTATCAGTTGTAATTTAGGATAATTTACTTTTCAATGCTCATGTAATATTCGGTAATAAATTCATTATTTTTATAGATTATATTGTATACAATACCTTGTTAAATAATTCAGGCAACGATGAAACTTTAAGAACATGATAATGTGTAACTCACCTGAAACAGAAAGAAATCATTAATTAATTATTAAAGTCCCAAAACATAAGCCTAATATTATATAATATGTTTGAATAAAAGAAACATTGGAATAATAATCAGCGATTCCCAAAACCCCTCTATTATCACAATGCAGATCCCAATAATAAGCGTCTCAATAACCCGCTCAACCGTCTTTGCGCTTAACGCCAATCAGACCGAGTTCGCAGAAGACCTTAGCAATAACGAAATCGCCCAATTCAGTGGGCCAAAAACTTTGTCGCGCGAGTCATCGCGGTCAAATCAGCAGCAGCCATATGTGCGTACACGATCCTCTCGCTGCTCAAATCCTGACTCACAAAGTCCGTTCTTCCGCGAAAGCGCAAGGGTACGTCCTGACGCACGAGCTTGAGGCCGATCTACGCGGCGGTCTCGGCTGCAAGAGTACAATCAGCATTAATAGCAATGGGGAATGAGGAAGGCGCCGAACCTCGCGCTATTCACTCCTCGGCGAAGTTCGGCTTGATTGCAGCCTAAGTCGATCGCGCGGCTACCCCCTCTGCGTTTCTCTTTCTCTCTCGTGATGTAATATCCCCGCGGTAGGCACAGTTTTTTCTCGGAAGCCAGTACGCGCAAGCCGCTTGTTATTTCTTGCGCGCCGAGTGATGCAATCTCTCTCCTTTTTTTTCTACGTAAATATTTATCCCGTGAGGGTTCACTGCGGGGAGATTGATGCTTAGACACTGTGTGTATACGATCGTCGTGAGAAGTCACGCCGCTTAGAGGAGTCATTTTCATTTATATCGCGCTTAAGGACGTTTTCATTACTCTTTTTGCAATAGAAAATAATATTATACTTTTATTAATTAAACAAAATTGTAGTTTTGAAAATCAGTGTGAATCGAACGAAATTTGTTTTATTTAAAAAAACAAATAATTTACATATTTTATGAGTGCAATTTAAAAGACGATTGCTATTTATGTTATTGTTTACATATACTTGAATTGAATAAACATGTATGTGCGATAAAAATAAAATTGTAAACAGAAGGTAATTTGACTGAATTGAAAATCGCCATTTCATTTTATTATCGAAAGCAAATAAATAGACATTGCTTTTTATAAATCGACAAAATAAAAATAAGACTGCAGCACAGCTATCAAATTGTTTTACTGGGTAAAAATAGCGCTAACTGTTTTCGCGACTGGAATGATAAATTAAAACCTATCCTGTCTATGATAACTTATTCCAAGTTGTTTTAACAAAAAAATAAAACTAATCGCATTCCCTAACAGCCAGCGTAAAACAATATGAAATAAAACGAAACAACTTATCTAAACAATATCTACCAACAAGCAGGTACGAAATAAATTTCTAACTGATCTCGAAATTATAAGTCACGTAGTACGGTATATCCACTTAGTAGGAATGCCAGGCCTCGTAAAAGAGCGCAAACTCGAAATTCAATTTAGCCGCGTAATTAATTTTTTTTGCGTGCAACTTGCTCATTCGCCGCCGCCGACGACGACGACAGGCGTCCGCGTGCTCTTTACTCCTTTTATTAAAATTCACCGCGACGTGCAACATGCAAAGAACAATACCCCAGGAAAGCCAACACGGTATGATCTCCGTTCTCGCACGACGCGAATATAATTTTCAAGACGGAGGATAGGTTCGATTCATTTTTCCGATTGACTCTGCAGCTGCGACCATATCGGAGCACCTCAAATCCAGCGGTAACAGGCAGTTACTGCCACGGATCATTTATTAGCCGTTTCTCACGACCGAGCGTGTGTTACTAATACGCGCGTCCGCGGATCAACGCGATTTTTCGGGTTAACTGGTTACTTGGTATGCGCGACGCGGTGCAAGAGAGAGGGAGAGAGAGAGAGAGAGAGGGAGAGAGACTCGTGCCAGGCGGTAGTAATGGAAAATCGAGGAAGAGAAAATTGGAGAGCATTGAGACAAGACGCTTGAGATGCACGAGAGAGGTGAACCGCTTCGGAGCCGAGAGCGCGACATTTCGAGCGCGCCGAAGGTTAAACACGGTCTTCGCATGCGAGAATAGCAGTAGCCGTCCGGAGAAAATATTTTAATCAGGCGAACAACTCACACACGACGCGCTGCAAGCTCTCTTTCTCTTTTCGCGAGCGTTCGCTGACCCGTTCTCCCAACTACTCACGCCCCACCTCTTTCTTTTTTTTTTTGATATTTTTAAAACACTGACTGTACGTGCTAAAGCAACAGTCATGCAATCTTTAATATGACAAATTTGTGTTTACGCTCTCTCGGGCAGACGAAATATATTCATTAAATAATTGTTGCTGAATAATACGCGAATTGGAACTTTTGAAAATCATAGAGATCGGTAGTAGCGGCAATTATCGTTATTATTTCGTCGGTTCATGCGAAATGATGATTTAGCCGGCAACGCATACTGTTCGATTAAATTAACGTATTGACATGAACGTGCATGCTAATAGCCTTCGTTCAGCAGAGTTATATTATTGAATAAATATAACTTTACGGGCTTTAGCGGATTTAATTTTCAGTACATTTCGCGTCAACCGTAATCTGCTTATTAAACCCAGTAAAATTAAAAATACTTGTTCGCTTCGGACATTTTATTAATGGTTTTCGGAAAATTTCAAATCTGATTAATGTATAATAAAACCGGTAAATGGATTATTGTTTTTATTGATAATAAACAACTGCCCTAATCGAGTGCTACTGTAGTGAGCGATAATTTTTAGTTTTTATCGCAAAAAAAAAGTAAAATAAAAATCAAACAGATATGACGAAAATGTTATCTCTTATTGAATTTGTCAATTTCGTTGACGCACGTTTTTATCCAAGATGCGGATAGTGACGAATATTTTGTTGAAATATGTCACGTTGTGAACTCGTTTTTATCAAAAAAATCTTTCGAAAATAATTTTACGCTAAAAGTAATTTAAGGAGAATTTCTGCTTGATAATCTCTCGCATCTATGCAAATTTTACGACTTAGAAAGTCTTCATAAATTACGTACATTAAAATTATCTTAAATTCAGTGCATAAAAATGTATTTGTATAATTGATAAGACTGTTTAAAGATTTATTTATGAGTAATAACTTATTTAAACAGTTTTATTAATTTTGTTTTATTTAAATAAAAGCAAAGCCACTCAGAAAGCTCATCCTCCCATTGCCTTTTGTACAGAGTACAAAAGGTGAACGATCATCGATGACTGGAATCTCAACAAAAGTCAAGATCCCAAGTCGTCCTCACGCTCAGGGAGGAGAGCTACGTCTCCTCATCGTGGTTGCATCGACTCCTATTTTGGGTAGAGAGTCTGTGAAGATATACTACAGAAATGATCCTGTGAAGTATGATCTTGCTTTTACCGTCGAACTTGCCTCTACTTATGTACCTAACTTGCTTTTTTCTCTTGCGGTTAGAATTTGCGGGTATCCATCTGGCGGCCAGTCGGAGAACTACGCCTCAACTCTCCGAGAAGTGAATTACGTCACTTATGAAAAAGCGCGGGAATACTGAACTGATTTGAATTTTAGAAGTGATCATTGCATACAGATAATAGCAAAATTTTGTATAAGTCAAATTTATTTATATTTTTTCAAATTATTGATTGTTATATTAAAAAATAAATAAAATATAAATTTTTAAAAATATAATTTTTCTTATATTATAAATAAATTTGTTTTGCATTCGTTGATATTTATACATGTAAACTGTATAAAATTCAATATTGAAAACTTAAAATTTATAACAATAACAATCAGCTATCATAGTTATATAATTGTAAGTAATATTTTCTTGCAAGGGGTATAGAGACGACAATATTCTGAATGGCTCGCACACATTCGTATACTTGATAAACGTAAGCATAACTCTTATATCAAAGTGATAAGCTAAACGTGTGGGCTGTTAATCGAATCTATATAACTCTTAATCGAATCAATCAGCGAGCCGAGCAAAAGCGTCGCAGCAGCTGCTGAAGCTGGCATTAATCAAAAGGCCATGACGCCATCTCGGAATCCCTAAGGCGCTTTCTCTCTCGCAATCAATCCAGCCGCTTCCCAGTCGAGCCAGTAATACATAGCGAGAGCGAACGTCGAAAATTGATCCGGAACCGTCGATGCATCTTCCCCCCCCCTCTCACAGCCTCTTGGCTCGCTTAATCTTGCCGTGGGGCTTTCTCGGTCTCGGCTCCTTTGCACCGCGTCGCCGCCTTGCACAAAGGACTTAATCTAGCCGGCTGATTTGCATGCGCCTCCTTCGACGAGCCGCTTCTGCTGCTGCCGCCGCTGCAACGCCGGCAGACGGCGCCGCCAAAGTGCTTGCGTCAATACGCCCCCATCCGAATTCTAAGTGGCGCACTCACACCGACTCCATACTTCCCCCCTCCTTCCCCCTGCGTCATACTCTTCTTCTCTTCCAGCTCCGCTTCACTAACGCCAGTTCGTGCGCACAGGAGTGTGCACGTGAACGAAAACTGTTCCGCGACTGATTCCTTATCCCTTTCTATCTCAAGAGCCTTGATCCCGGGAATAATTTAGATAGCGACAAGCATTCGCGCGCGATTTATCTACGCGGGCGAGGGGCCAACGATGAGAGAGAGAGAATTTCTGGCACGACGGAGGTCCTTTACGTTCTTATCTTTCTCTCTCTCTCTCTCTGCTGCAGCTGCATTGTTTCGTCTCGAGAGCCGCTGCTTGATTAATTGCTGCAGCTTTGGAGCGTCTCTCGGCTGGACTTTGTTTTTCTTCAAATTGAAAAGGTAACTGCACTCTTGAGCACTCGCGATGCACCATTACGGCCGTGATTCGATTCGTCTCTCGAAATTCTCAAGGATCATTTAGCGAGTCGTTATATGTGACCCAAGCAAAGGTCGGTGATTAAAAATTCCGTTGAAGACTACTGCAATCGGACCTGTTAATGAGCATCGAGATTGCGATTCTCCAGATAATTAGACTACGCTCACACAAGAAGCGTCTGTGTTAATAAACGCGGACTTTGGCGTAATTGGTGTCGCAGCTGCGTCGCGATATATCATAATCAGACGACGAATCCTTAACTCTCTGTTACGCACATTTATCTATTGCACCGTCGTTTGCCGATCTCCCGAAGCTATCCGAAAACTCGACTGATAACGTCAAAATAAACAAGTATTCATCATCGTCGGCGATGATTATTAAAAAAAAATGAAAAAAAAAGCCAGAAGCGAAAAAATAAAAGAGAATCGAGATAGGAATAATGAAAAAAAAATATCGTTTCCGGGAGAATTTCCTCGTGATTGTCGGCCTCTCTCTCTCGCGGTCTGTCACGCTCTCGATCCCGTTTCCTCGCGCGCGCTCTCGCACAAGTGTCCGTGCGAGCCTACATAGCTGCAGCAAAGCCGGGCCATATTCGCCTGGCGGAAAATCGGTGTCATACTTCGTTACTCGCCAGCTGTGTATTTAGTAGCAGCTCCCTGGGCTTGGGAGGCTCTCCGACAATCGCTCTCGTCCAAACACGAGTGAGAGAGAGCGCCACCGGGAATCCATCTAATGCTTGATTAACAATCTCGGCGCTCGCTTATAAACCGGCAGAGATCACGCGGGTGGTGGGAGTGCTCGCTTTTTCGCCCAGCTCTATACAGTACCCGGGGCCGATTTCAATTTGCTCGGGGAATTGTAATTGATTTTTTCGGGCTCTGAGAGAGGGTGAAGAGCGGTTGGGTGTATACATATAGAGGGGCCAAGGGTAACGTGTAACTTACCGCTCCTCTCGTGCTGAACTGACGGCCGAAGCCGTTGACGTTGTTGTTGATGTGATTGTTGTTGTTGCTGACGTTGAGGCCCGTGGTGGAGGTGTTGGTGGTGGTTGTGCCGGTGGGGTTGGAGTTGTGGTTGTTATTGTTGCTGCTGCTGTTGTGGTGGTTGCTGTTGTGGCTGTTGCGCTTGTGCAAAACCATGGCAGCGAACATTTTGAGATTGTCCAAGCCCGGCTAGGGCTGAGCCACCAGCCGAGACCCACACGGACACGCGACTTGGCCGTGTGCGAACGCTCTCTTTCTCTCGGTCTTCTTCTTTTTGCTGCCTGATTCGAGAGAGAGAAAGAGCCTCGCGTGTACGTGGGCGTTTGTGCCGTTGGCTCGCTGAATCGCGCTGGCGTGGGTGTGCGGGCGGCGTAGCTCTGTGTCCAGTCACATTTTCTACCTGCGGCTCTGCCACGGGGGGAAAAATCAATATTGCAAGCGGCGCATGGTGGTGTGGTTTAAGCACACTCGCACGTAAAACGAGCGAACCTCGTGCTTGTCCAACGCGTATGCGGGCCTAACGGCCGCGTACACGCTATTGCGTCCAAGACGAGCGCGCATTGTGCAATACGGTGCAAAGTAGCTCTGTTTACAATGATTTCATTGGCATTACGTGGCGAATCGCTTGCCAGAGAGTGAGATTTCGTAATCCGCATTAACGGGCGATAGCCTACGAAAAATCATGCCGCTCGAAACTTGTATACCGATTAGAAGTAAAACGATCGCGCTCTTATATCGACTGCCAAAAGTTAAACCTCGCTGATTCGGATCTTATAGATTATGCATGAAATCATGCACGAGACTCGTGAAACCATACGTGTTTCGTCGAAAAGATCATTGGCTGCAGAGCGAAAAGAAAAAGGCTATACGAGCATTGCTGAAAACGGTCGCGCATATGCATAGAGACGAGGCGAGAGAGAGAGAGAGAGCCGGCGCTCACGAAAATCCAGCGCTCATTACTCCACTTTCCCAGCGGAGAATTGCCCGGGCAAGTATAGTAAGCTGCAGTGTCCGGAGGCCGATATCTAGCCGTCGGCTGATTTTTACCGGGCGCGCAGACTCGTAACGAGCGCGCACGAAAGCGCCTCCGGCTATCCACCTGCCCTCCTCCTCCCAACCGCCTGACACGGGGTTATGTGTTCCATTTACATAACTTCAGCGCGCATATCGGGCCTCTCGGTTGCCCGGTGTGTTGTTGACGCCGTGTATACCGTCTGCCTTGATTCGTTTTTTGTTTTTTATTTTCGAGTCCAGCTGTTTTTATCGAGTGTTTTGAATGTATTTAACTGGGAATCGGCGGGGAAAGGACGATATGGGATTGGATTTTGTCCGCGGCTTGTGGTGTACGGCTGCGGTTACATACGTCTCTTTCTCTGTTTTGATCGTGTGGCGATGGGACATGCGCGCTTGTTTATTTTCGTCTGGATAAAATTTTGATGGGTTTGGAGGAATAACGAGTGCTCTATACGTAGCGAGTCAGTGTGGAAAAGGTTTTACGAGAAGCCACAGCGACGGGATACGTACTAAAAATGTGGCAGGTTAATGTGTGTTTTTTTCCTTTATTATCAGTGTCTTATTCGCTTTTCACGACGACCGTAAAGCCTTCGCTTCTGTACATAGTTTTACTGTCATTCAAAATGAAGAGAGGGGAAATATGTAACGAGGCCAAATTTGAAGAAAGAAAAATGTGCGAGCAGTAAAAGAAAGAAGAAGAAGGGGAAGGATTTTAAGTCGCACACCTGATTATGGATGTAAAATAACAGCTATTCCGTTTTACGAGCGCCTGCTCTCGCCATTCATTACTAATTTGCAGACGTTACGAATTCTACGAATTATTTTAAGAAAAGTAAAAGCTGCACTTGCTCTTTTTTAATTATCTTAATGGCAAAATTTCATAATTTTTTGTATTTCAATAATGCTAGCCTGCTTTTTATGTGGACATTTGACCTGTACGGTGAAATCGTTAAAAAAAATTCTTTGTTCAAATGCATTCATGAAACCTACTTTTTGAAATGGCAACTGAAAACGTATTGCTTTAAACAAAGAAGAATATTTTTACATTGTTTATTTTTTGTTTTTTTTTTAACCGCGGAGCCTTTTTTAATAGGTTTATCAGAAGAAATAATATAACAAAAGTTTTGATGAAAAAAGTTCAACATTGCGGATGATTAAAAGTACGTATACAACTAGAATTTTGCGTCGGATAAAACCAAACCAAGTGCAGTGATGTATGTTTGATGCAAATTAAGATTTACCTACGGCCGTGTAAAAGTAGCCAACATCGCACGTAATTTAAAATGTAAATGTAGGAACTATAGTAAAAAACACAAATTTTATTGTGTTTATTGTACGCGAAATTTTCCTTGAATTGTACCCAAAATACTTTTGAACTTGTTTTTACTTTAACGACTCGCTAAGGGACTATTCTAAAATTAAAAAAAAGCAATACCCCACTGCCAACTAATAAACCTACAACAATAAAGTCAATAACGATGATTAAAAAAGCTTAATTAATAACCCCGATAAGCTTTTTTCCACTCGAATTTCATCTATTTTCCAAACGACGATGTCAGGGGCCTGCCTATATAGTCGCTTCGCGAAAATTGCCCCCAAAAATTCTATCAGTTTTAATTACCGCAGCAGCGGCAATTCGAGACCGGGCTAAAACCGTGCGCCCCCAGACTAGCGATGACGGCGTATCCCCTTTGGTGAAATTTTCAATCAAAGCCCAAGCAAAAAGGGCCAGCCGCAAAGAGAGAGAAATAGCGTGCGGGATTATTCGCCCTGCAACGAAACGAAGTTTCGATCGTCAAGCCACTCGCTGTATGTCCACTCAGAGTCCTACAAGCCGGCCGGCGCTTCGTATATAATCGAGAACAAAAGCTCGCGAGACTTTTTTTTCGCGCCCGAGTGGCTATCCGAGTGGCAACACGGAGGAGCGAGGAGCACTGGACGACAGTTTTGTTCGGCTAAAGGCTGTCGGAGCGAGGCTACTGCTGAGATAACTACCGGCGCTTGTTCTCTCGCCCTCTGTGTGTCCAGACTCTCGATAGACTTCCCCCCCCCCCCGCTCTGCCCCGTAGGTACTCGGCTGTATAAGCTCGATGTGCATTTTCCCTCCCGTCCTTGGATGTATACACTCGTGTAAGCTTGGCTCTGTAGCAGACAGCCAATGGATTTTCATTTGACGTTGTTCTCTATTATCTTGTTTTTTTCATTTTAAGTTTCACGTCCGCGAGGCCTCTCGTGTTTTTTTTTTTTTTGTCTTTTATTAAACCGTCGGGAATTTTCATTTTCGGCCCTTCGTCTCTGGGGCGACACTGTTGACTCGACGTAATAACTTTTTCTGCGGCTGAAAATTCGTACGAAAAGCATTGTATGAATTTAGCTCGAGCCCTTTTACATTTTTTTTTTAATGAAGATTTTTAATTGCAAGCAAATACCGCGGCTCTGCGTGAGAAAGAAACGGACATTTATCATTTATTTTTGCGAGGACGATGTGTATAACAGTTTTTTGCTTTATGAAGTTTTGGTTTATCGCCAATGAAACATGGTTGCTTTTGTATTGCCGAGTTAATGTCAGTATTCTTATTCATATTTCAGCTTGATTTTAATACAATTGGAAGAAATGAATTGCATCAAAAACCACACTTAACCCTCATCAAGTATTTAAAAACTTATTAAAATATTAGCATGAAGAATCGTTGAAATGAGACAATTATATCTTTTTAGTAAGTAATAAAGAAATAGATTGCATTTACGAAATAAGTACCTACGTTATTTAACAAAATTCAACAGTAAAATTTAGTGGAAAATTCGAATATCCAAGTAATGAAAATATTTGCAATAACCCATACGTACATAATTTTCTTCGGTAAAACTGACTAATCGATATACTATAAACTCACTCCAATACGATAATTGAATTCGCTTATCCGAACTGTGAAAGCAACTGAACAAATATATTTCGCTTTTCTAAAAAATAATCTCTCTTTCAGTAAACCCCTCCCTATCCATTAGATTAAAAAAAATGTATTTTATTCAACCATTGATCAATAGTATAACTGGTAGATGTTCTCTTTTTGATGATTTGTTGGCAAAATTTAAATGAAATAGTATAAAAACACCTTTTTTAAAAAATATATCAATTAAATAATTGAAAGGTTTGAATTTTTGCGAAAATAACCGGTTATGATAATTTATAATTTAATTAACTTGTAAATTACGTGCGCATATCCGATGACTGATATTATAAAGGAATACGAAAAAATAAATTCTACATAAATATTCAATCGTTATGATCAAAGTGCAAAAGCAACGCAAATTGTATGAGCTATAAGGTGCGGGATAATTGAATATACGCTATTTCAAAAATCGCGCTGTAATCTTTCGCAACAACAAAATTTCCTGTACTCATTCACAAATGCACTTCCCGGATGCAGTAAAAATTTAGCATTAAGACCCGTTGTAAATAAGATATTAGGCTTCGATGGTTATAAATAGAAAATTGTGCACTCGAACTCTTTTTTTCTTTTTCTTTTTTTTTCCAGAAACTGCTCGGTTATAAATCGATGCTACGCGATATTATGCCTCGAAGTAATCTCATACATTACAACAGCGTAAAATGTTTCTTCCTGCCATACAAACTATATAGCAATCAGTAACAAGAGTTTACGTCGTTTTTATAAAAATTAAAAAGCAGTCCTAATGGTATTAGAGAGAAAGAGAGACGTTGAGTATTTTTCAGCCAACCGAAAAATCCCGAGAGAGATAAGAGTGGTATGATGGCACATAAAAGGATTAATCGAAATATTTCAGAGGGTGTTCCCCAGTCGCAGCCTGCACAACCGGTTTTCGCTTCCACTTTTCAACAGGTTTCACTGCCAAAATTTTAAGTCTCCGATCGTATAGATTACCGCCAAGTATATTTTCGGGTTGGAGGAAAAAAAATTGCTACTCTCCAGATTAAAGCTGCGGCCATGGGCAGTTTCAATGCTAGAATACTATACGAACATTATCCGTTTTACAAAGCCGCGTATTTTACTATTTAATAACGCAATTTATTTAATGTGCGTTGCGCAAATAATGTAAGAGCAAAGGAAAACAAATTACTCGACCGTTACCTGCAAGTTTTTGTTGTTTGAACAAAACTAACTTTATTTATTTATTTATTTTTTTTATCAAAACTTGCAATTTCCGCGTAATATATACAATAGAGTTGAATTTACGACGGCGCGGAGCTTTATCGGGTAGGGCATAAATTTAGTTGGATCATGCATAATCCAGGTAATAATTCACCTTTACCAACTTCATATTAAATAAAAAAAAGTTGCGTACATTTGAAAAACCCCGAAACGAAGCCTAAGAGACATCGAAATGGCGAATTGAAACTGAGCAGTTGAAAAACATTCGGAAAAGAGAGAAGGGGAAGAAAACAAGTGGAGCGTTTGTTAGGCTCGAGCGGCGCTCCAGAAAACACACATATGCACAAAGGCCGACGTTATCAAAACGCAGCGGCGGCAATTCACTGGCTAATAAACGGCTCGAGCGCACAAAAGGTATAGGAGCCACAGTAGCAGCGATGGAGAGAGAGAGAGCGTAGGCTCTCTCGTGCTCGGAGAGAAAGAGTGGCGCTCTCGCTATATTTAGAGCGAGCGTCCGATATAGCGTCCAGCCACGCGTTCGCGGCTGCATCGAGTGGGCCGGGCTGATAAAAAACCCCACCGGCGCAGGCCTGCTCGCACGACTAGAAAGGGAGAGAACAGTAGCCGGCGCATCGACGTGTATCCCAGAGCCCTCGCCGTACGCCGGAATAAAAGTTCGCCGACGCCAAATCCAGGCTTTGTCTCCTTCATTTGAGATTCTTTTCCTCCTAACCCCCCGAGAAAAGTTTAGCCCGGCGTGCCGGCTGAGTCACGCGACGAGCAGCAGCGTCAACAAGTTGGAGGAGCGATTGGTGTATAGCCTCGGCGGCGCTAGATATTACGCGAACGAGACTTACCAGCACCCCCTGCTGCTTCTGGCGCCGCACCATTGTCGCGCCGTCGATTTTCCCGGCGAAAGCATGAGTAAGGCTGTTGGCGAATACCGAGAGCATCTAAACGCGATGATGGAGGGACGAAAGCTGATTTGCGTTTTTTTTTCTTTTCAGATGAGTTTGGGATTAGATTTTCTGTGCTTTCGAGGGGGAAGGCATATGGGATATTGCGTATTGATCAAACAAAGAATACTCGGTGGATAGCAGGTGAAACGCGTTTGGAAAATGTACGTGGCTTTTGTAGAAAAACATTCGCGTGTATTTATTTATTGGACGATACACTCTCGAGACTGTATATGAAGATGAAATTTATGCGGCAACTTTGGCGCATAAATTTTTTTTGGGGGGTGGGGGAGACAAAAGAACACGTATATATATACCGACGTTAAATTAATCGCGTATTCCTGAACTCGTGTACGCCATTTGACTTTATTATTCTCCGCGTAAATTTTATTCAAGGGCTGTGATATAATTTAAAAGGAGCGTTCGAAATAAAAATTGTCGGGGAAAAAGGAATAAGCAATTTCCAGAGAATAAATGGAGCGTCGTGAAGAGAGAGAGAGAGAGAGAGCGCGCGGCAAATTATTCTTCATGAAATTTAAAAGTTAGTCAGTCGCATTATTACACTCAATATAACGTTATAAAAGACTTTGAACATTACAAGCATCCAGGCACAGCGGCGGACCGTTCTATATGCATTTCATCCTCGAACGACAATTGTTAATTTCCAATTGACCTGCGCGCCTCCCTCGAACGCTCCAATAAAAATCTCCTTACGCGCGCAGAACGAGCAAATAATCAAATTATCGCAAATGGAAATCGGCAAGCGTCGTCGGCGAGAAGAAGAAAAGACGACGGAGGCGCCGATATAGAACAGTCCTACGATAGGGAAAAACTAATCGAACCGTCCTCCTTCCTTTTCCCTACCAATTTTCCGCTTGGTTATTTCTTTCTGTTCGCCTCGCGATTATCGCTCGTAACCCTCTGTTCCAACTCTGCAGCCTTATCACCTCTAAATGTATGCACCATAACGCCGAAATTGGCGTAAGCCAAAGTACTTTGCACCGTATCGCAGAGAAAAAAAAATAGTCAATTCGAATGAGCGTATTCACCTGCGTGCTGCGGCCGTATAGTCGTCGTCGGCGGAGTGTGCGCGCGTGCCGGCGCTTTACCGGCTTATCTCGGGTCTGCTTGCGGGCCCTGCAAGACAGGGGGGGTTCAGCGAACCCTCGGAGAGCCCCGGTGGCCAGAGGAGCGGAAGGACAAAGACCCGCGGCTCCGTCGGACGATGCTGGTATATAGAGTGCGATGGCGGCGATGGCAGCAGCAAAGGGGAGGACAGATAAACGTCAGAGAGGTGTAGCAGAGAGTGCGTCGAACGGGGGGGGTTGAGATGGAGGAAACGTGCCCGGCACAGCCTCTCTCTCGTCCAGCCCAGCAGCGGCGCGTCGACTGAGCGTCCTCGACGCTGCGGCGCCCAGCGTTGCTGCTGCTGCTGGCGGCGCTCTGGCCGGCTGCGCGCGCCGCAACCCCCGGCTGCGCACGCTCGCCCTCCGGTGTATATATGCCCGAGACGCTCTCGAAGGGCAGCTATATACCTCTCTGTCTCCGAGCGAGACCAGCAGCGGCCCCGAGTTTGTACGTGCAAGCCGAGCTGCTACGGCCAACTTGCGCGCCGCTTCTGCATGGGGTTCGATATGGGGGTTGAGGGCTTTTTCCGCCGCGCCGGGATATGTCGCTCCTGCCTATACTCTTGCTGTCGCCACCGCCAATGCCGCGACTGCAAAGGGCTTTTAGTGGAGTAGCTTTCCCACCTCCTCCTCCTCTTCTTCCTCCTTCGGGCCTTGTTGCTCTATGGACTTTGGGGACGATGAAGTTTTTAAGGCTTGTTAGCATTTATAGTGCACGCCTTTTCGGCTGTCGTGTCAATGTCGACGACATTGTGCCGAGTAAATTACAGTTCCCGCATTTTCAAAAATTTTCTTAACGACTATTTACTCGGAGAAATGTAATTCGGCTCGAATTACCCTTTTACTATTTCCGAGGAAACGGAATATTTTATATTGAGTTTCCCGTCGAACACACAACCCCCAGGATACATTTGTTGTTTTTTTTTCAGCGCATTGTACACACGAGCGCGCGAGTTGCGTGTCTGAACTAATGACGATTTTTCTTTTTCTCCTCCGTATAGTTTAAGAGGAGGAGCAAAGTAATACGAGAGCCTTGGAAACATTGGTATTTTTCTCTTCGGACGGAATTGTTTTGTGTAATCAGTTTGCACCGGGGAATACGCTGTACTGCGCAGCAGCAGCAGCAGCGTCGCCGCTCGGATTAAAAGCATTTTCTAATATTAACGCAGTGTGTACAGAAGAAGCGGATAAACAACGCTGTAAGATAAAACCGTTACTTGAAAATGCTCGATTTGCAACATTTCCAAGTATAACACTCTAAGCAATTTCTATACATCTAGAGAAAAACCAACAAAATCCTCGACATTTATTGTTTTCGTTAACGAAACCTACACCCGACAACAAATACACAAAAAAGCCAGGGTAAAAAATCAAATCAAAATTGAGCAGCCGATAAAGCCTTGTCGTTCGTGCAGGAGACAAGGTGCGGTCAAGAGCGGGGCTGCCTTAAATCGGGCTCTCTCCTTCTTGCCCCGGCACACACTTGTTTCCCCAACGTCAAGCCGCCGCTGGCAGGGAACCGGTTTATACCGAGACATCGGGCTTGTATACATATATATGCATCGAGTGAGTGCAGTTTCGCAGGATGTCTGCGGGGCGTCGCGCGTAAAAACTTCGACTTGGCGATTTAGCCGGCGACAGAGCGATAATATGGATTTCCAACTGGAGTATTATATAGAGAAGGAATCGGGCTAGCAGCAGCTCTGTGAATCCCTTTGTCTTGTATTCCGAGAAGCTGACATTAATTAGCTTGAATTTGGTAAAGGCGTATACACAGGGAGCCCTTCTGGGCAAATTTCTCAGCTGTATGCATCGCCCTGGCAACCGAATCCGCTTAAGCACTGCTCATTAGCAGAGGCATACAGCTTTTCGTCGGGCTTCAGCCGCAGATCCATCGACGCTCATATACAAGGCCGAAAATCGCGCGGATAGACGCGACGACAAACGCCGAGCGAAATTGCGCAGCGTCTACAGGGGCGATCGAACCGCCGCGTGAGGGAGTGTCGCCGATAAAATCACACGTGGCGCGTTCGCGTTCGCGCCCCCGTTGCGTGTACGTGTAACGGTCTATGATGCGCGCGGGCTTGCAGCACACCGAGGCCGTGACGCACGCGCCGCGACTGCAACGGCGCCGTATACACTCAAGGCAGTCAAGGAGGAGGGCCAAGGCGACAGTCCCGACGACGCCACGATTTTATTGCTCGATCAGCCAGCCAAACCTTCTAGCTCCCCCTCCCTCCCTAACTTGCTATCTCTCGTCTTCGTCGACGACGTTGTCCTCCTCACCCTCCTCGTGTGGTATATCCGATTCGTTTTTATGATCGCAACCTTCGATTGAAGGATCTCCCCGGCGAATTTTCGAGGGGGAGAAAGAGCGAACTGATGACGAATTTGGACTTGGATTCTTGGGATGTCGAGGGAGAGAGAGAAAATACGGCGTTGATAGGAAAGTTATTAACTGCCTCTGATATAACATGGGAGTGATTTTTATTGTCATTGTAATTTTCACGAGTTTGTCGAAGCTATTTTTCTCTCGGTCGAGATATCAAATATTGCACGGTGATGGGGAGCTGATCGAGTTATGTACACCTGCGGATAATAATTCTGATGAAAATAATTGCTATTCTTATTGCACGTCGCAATTTCTATTTTTATGTTGATGTGATTGAAAGACGATG
This sequence comes from Anagyrus pseudococci, assembly GCA_030522585.1. NCBI lineage: Eukaryota > Metazoa > Arthropoda > Insecta > Hymenoptera > Encyrtidae > Anagyrus > Anagyrus pseudococci. Next base: position 42,997 of record JAPYYQ010000906.1, read on the forward strand.
AATTATAGTGAGAAAATAAGAATAAATAAAAATAAGGTTTTTTTAGTAAAAACAAAGGCCTCAGTAAAAGCAAAAACAGATGAAACAAAAAATGAAAAATACGTGTTCAAGCATTAACGAGCGAGTAAACGGGAGGAAAAATTAAAAAGGGAATATCTAACGAAGGCCCTAACCTAAGCGAATCCGAAAGAGGAAAAAGTTTGATAAAGTGAAGAGAAAAAGGTTTTTTTTCGGCGGAGACAGCATAGCCGGTGGGGAGATTGGCCGGAGGGCCCAGAGGCCTAGGCAAGCGGAAAGAGCCGACTGCAGCGACACTGGGCAACCGGGTCAAAATGCTTTTTCTAATTGCCTCTCTCTCTCTCCTTCTCCAAAGCATCGAGCTCGGTATTCGCTCCCCCGAGCCGTTTCGGCCCCTGAGCAACCAGCCCTCGAGGGTTTACAGCTCACCCCCCTCCACCTGACTTCCTCTGACGGCTGCGTAGCACACACACAGTCGACTCGGTGGAAACGCAGGCAAGGTATACATATCCCCTTTCGCGATCGCGGAAATTGAATTCGACGTCCGCTCGGTACTGCCGCAGTCGCGCGACGACAACGCGAATCCTCATGATTTTTGTTCCCCAGCTTGTCCGGCAAACTTTCAAGGGGAGTAAAATTGTTCGCTGCGGCTTGGAGTTTACTCCCGCGCGGCGATGCTGCCGCTACATCCCCCCCCATCTGCCCTTGCGAATTCAGTGAATTTCAGGATCGTCCCGCCGAAATCCCGTCGACGACGAGCCTCCTGTCTCATCCCTCCTTCCTTCATTCTCGGCTAGCCGTTTGAGTTTCTGAAACTTTGATGTGGCTAACGCTTTGTCTATACCTCGATTTGCTCTCAACCACGATCCTCTACTCGAAAACTTTTCTTCTTCGTCCCTCGTGATATTGTCTTGCCTTCGGTGCTCGAAGTTAAATTTTTTCGGCTCGTTGGATAAGTCATCGTTTATCGCTATTGATTTCTGCATTCCGCTAAATGATATTGTTATCTCAGTCAGAAGTGAGAAAGTCGCTACTCTCAAAGTAAACGTGCAGGTCAGGGGGTATAAAGTCGTTTCTTGTTTTCCTCAAACTTAACGAGGAGCCGAACAAAGCGCGTGCAAACCGCATAATTTCCGAAAGTAAACGGACAAATACGCGCACAATACAGCGCGTTATTATCGCAACGTACGCGTATACCCAAGCGTCGAAAGTGACAGCTAGGCCCCCCGACTAATTCCTTATCACGCCGGGTTAACCAAACCAGCTGAGCCCCCCAAAACCACGCAATATCGCCTCTCTCACTCGCTGCTAATGAAATACAGATGACGCGTCGATCGCAGGCACGGGCAGCAGAGCCTGGCTATAATGGAATTCCGGCCTCTCTACCTCCATCCACATTGCCGCTTCCTGAATTCCGCTCGACATAACACAAGGCTAAAACGAAAAATCGTACGAAATTGGATTTTTTCCTCCTCCGCGCGCTAGAGAGAGAAAGCAGCTCTCGGTCTTTGATTGCGCAAACCCGCCGCTGCTTTGCCGCCCTCGCGCTCAAGCCCCATACCACCAGAAGCATTGACTACGAAGACAGCAAGCAGAGAGGGAGGCTATGGGAGTTGAGGAAGGTACGGGGGGCTTGGGTCGGGACGCGAGGAAAAGTCGAAACTACCATGGGCGTAAAGCGTCGGAGGAGAAGAAGAAGCAGCAGCTCTAGCTCGGAGGAAAAAGACGAGCGCCGGGAAAAGCGCACGAGCTCGGGTCCGAGGCTGCTGAGACGCGAGGGGCTGAGAGAAGCCGGAGGAATAAGGCAGCAGCAAAAGAGAGAGAACGACACCCTTCAATGGAGCCATGAGATGGAAAAGCCAAGCCAGGGGATACTTACGGGGAAAGAGAAGGAGGAGGGTAAGGGGAAGGGGAGGTTCGCGAGCGGAGAGTCCGTATATATCTTTCGGTTGTTACCCTGGGCATCGACCGTCTGGCGGACGACTCGTGTCCTGGGGCCAAGGACCTCTCTATCTGTCTCTCGAAATATCCACGAACGCCGGAGAAGGACTATACGCGAGATCGCAAATCTTTCTCTCTCTCCCTCCTTCTTTCACCTATACGCTCATCTTTCACCGTCGTAAATAAATAAATCGCGCTCTCGGGGGACGAGTGGAATTTTTAGAAGCACACGGTGACAATCAATTCACGAGCTGAAATGGAAATAATGCCCGTTAAAATTAATAAGCCCGATCCCCGTCGCATATGCAACACTCCAGATGTACCTTCGTATTTCTCAATGGGATAAAGGGCATTTCGCTTGCGAGGTGATATTTCACACGGATGACCGATAGCGCCCGGCTATCTCTCTCTCTCCCACCGCCCGTAGAAAAGTGTAATCTAAACGCAATTTTATCCGTCTTGTCGGGTTTTCAACTTTACACTCGATACGTATAGCAAATAGATTTGAGAATCAGTAGATAAGCTAGGGGGATTCACGACCAGGGGGATTCTGGACCAGGGGGATTCTAGACCAGGGGGATTCTAGACCAGGGGGATTCTGGACCAGGGGGA